>JAGSMP010001064.1:0-75416 GCA_029286625.1 Parnassius orleans | reverse complement strand
TCATTGGAAGTCATAGATCAAAATCTTAAGACTTCCAATGAATGGCGGTATACCATCTCGTTAACAATGGTCTAAAATGTGGTAACGGGATTTTCCCGTGGTGTCAAAGGTGTGAGACGTCTAGTACTGCGTTCGTCAATCCACCTGCCAAGCGTGATGATTAAGGCATTTTCTTTAGTCAACGGAGAGGCCCATGTCCAGCAGTGGACTTCTACGAGATGATGAAGAAGAAGAATCTGTACTTACTCCTGTGGGACTAAATAAGGTCAGAGCAATTTTACTTAAATGTAATTATAATGGTAGATATTTTTATTTTCTAGGTCCTTTTGTGTAGAACCTTTTGTGACAGTGTTTTAAGTACTATGTTTTCTGTAACTAATATAGCTATTACTGTGAGTTTTGCAAAAGCTCTTTAAAGTTTGTGTTAACAAAATATATAATATATTTTACCTCCCTCCTAGTTACAATTCCTTTTGGTGTTTTTTAATTGAGTTGCCTCACACTGCAAATCAAATCTGTAAATAGAAGAAACATTCAATTCTAAGTAAGGGCGATTCAGGAATATAAGGTACCTATTAAGGAACCTGAGCAACATTTTTTAATATGTCATTACACTATTTCTTAATGCAATTTCAATATTGCTTTTAATTTCGTTTTTGACATCCCTAAAATAAAAACAATCATAATAAGGACATCATAACCATAGTAAGATAAGAATAATACTGCTTTAAGAGACTGTGGTATGCGTGACCAGTAGATGAAGTTGTATCATACTTTTAACACTTTCACAAAGCGGAGCATTTGGCGCCGCTTGATACGGTACGCGGGCGATTTTCTGTATATTTGTGAATGTCATATAAACTTAACTAAAAAGAGAACACAGATAATTCTTTTGTGTTATAAAGATATACTATTGCAGTTTATGATTAGTAAATAAAATACATTATATTATTTTTGTTATATTTATAAAAAAAAAACAATATAGTCCTTTTCGAAAAAAAAAAGTTCATAATGTATATGCCTCTTTATAGATATATATAGATGGTAATTTTTACCGTGTGATATTTTTAAACACGGGTCATTGCACAGGGCACATTACAGTCCGGCAGTAAAAACAGTCCTTGAGTCCTCGTTTCCAGTTTCGTGTTTGATAGTGTCAAACTTTGTCTCGTCACTTTGTCTTTTTCACCAATTCTTTCAATGAAGTCTTCCCACTAATCTCGAAGTCTCCGATCAGGTGAGCTCCATGAGATGGACCTGCATCAGTAGACCTAGCTGGCACAATGCCTTCACCACAGCCATCAAAATTGAAACCGCAATTGGCGGCGTGCAGGCTGCTGTTTGTTGTAAATTACCATGGAGTTCACCATGGCCCACTAAATAAAAACATTTTTCCACCACTACACATTTCGGTGCAGCAGGACACGCATGGATGTTCAGGTCACACCGATTTTATTTTTATTGTAGTCCAAGACGCAGTCCGGTTTTATTTTTTTGCCACTTTGCTTTTTGTCACCTCGTCCAGGTTGTGCGTGTTTGGTCGTCAGGAAGGGAGTCCTGCTTGTCTTCCACTTACAGGTGATCCCCACGGTGACAAGATTTCAACACTCGATTGTTGTCGCCATTCTTGGGGCAGCCACGCCATCGGCATCACATGCCGACAACACGAGTATTTTCAGCCAGAGTAAACAAAACTGGCTGGAGAGAAAAATCGATCCATATATCAAAATATTTTCAAAGTACGGTTCACTTAGTTCTGTGACTATTTGCTCAACCGTTTTGGAATCACCGACATATGGAACCATGTTCAAAATATACCCCGTCGCTGCGTCACATAACATAAATTTTCATTCCGTATTTGTCGGTTTATCTTATTGAAAACTCGAAGTGTATTTGCCCTAAAGCCACACGTCCCTTCGTCAATCGTCAAGGCTTCCCAGGAAAAAACTGGTGTAACACAGCCGACAGAGGTCAAGCGGCCTGTAGCTTGAAAAGGCGTCGTAGTTATCTTTGACCCCGAGGTAAGTATATAGAATTGTCGTTCAGGTGTAGACAACTGTAAATAGCCCGAAACGATCTCTATTCATCAGCCACAAGGTGTGTAACTTTGTGGACCAGTACGCGTCGCTTTTGCAACCATAGCGATATGAATTATTATGGAGGAAAAGTTTCAGCTCTTCCAACGAATTCAAAACTTTCGAGCATACCCTGGTTTTAGTCCTCGTCAGCCAGCTTGGTCTTCATCTGCGCGGCATATTGATTGTTTCAGCAGTGGTTTCCAAAATCGTTTTGAAAAGATGAAAGCAGTCGATTTCGATGAATTTCATCTATAAATATTACGATATACTTCTTCGAAGACAGGGTCTTCTAATGGACGTTCTCTTGGCACATGTCCATCCATTGGCCTCTCCTTTTCTGAGTAATCTGCATTTGTGAAGATCGCCCGTAATTCTGATCAGCCGCCGCGCTGACGCCCGCGCTGAACCTTCTTCTGTGTACGCTCCGAGTACGCCTCGCTGGTTGACCGGTTCACGAAATTGCCTCCCCAACTGCACCATCATCGTGCCTTTCTTACTGGCCACAACCACTTGCAGGTCAGACAACAAGTTCACAAAAGAAATTTCTATTGAAAGTACTCAATACGGAAATGGTTTACCTACATAGAAATAATATAAATATAAATTATTATTTACCTTCAATTTCTTCATTCTGAGCCTCAATATCAGAGTCATCATCATCTGTAAAATCAGCAATCTCATGTTAGAGACCACTGCAGGAAGCCATTTCGCGCCAAAACAAGTAACGTTCACCGTTTATCCGCCATGCACTGAGCGGGCGGCGCGGGGATCGTATATTGTAGCTCTCCGTTCCCGCTTCGCACATGTATTGCAGATGTGTGTAGCCATAAACTCCAATAAATGCACCAGCGCATCACGACCAGTATTTGATTTTTCTAAGAAAAGGAAGTAACGAGTGCCGCTCGTGATCTCGTGAGTTGGAAAATATGAATGCTTAAGCAACGACCGCTGTGAAAGAGTTAAAGTGTATGAAAATTAAAATGAAATGAATTGAAATTGAAATGAAAAATGAAAATTATATATTTATTTTCCACCACAGAGTCTACTAATTAACTAAGAAAATATGAAATATTGAATATAGTTTTATGCTAATTTGGTTTCAAATTGTATCCCGGACAGAACTTTAAAGTCAAATGTTTGAGTGAGTGTGTGTTGTGTCATGTGTGTGTGTGCAGTGTGCATGCGTGCGTGCGTAAGTAAGAAACATACAATAGCAACAAATGATCTTGTGTCATAACCAAGCTTTGAAAGATATTTTTGAAAACTTACATTCATACAAAGTTTTGGATAGATGTTTAATAATGAATTTATTTTTGTTGTATAAATAAGGAGCGAGAAAGGAAGATTGTCTTCTAAAAGGCTGTATTATGTCTCATATTACTACATATTCTATTGTTTCTTCGCTTGGTTATCAATAATTTTAGGTCATAGGTTAATTCTTTGTGCTTATGCAAAGTTAGATTTAATATGAATAGTTGTCTTACAATCATGAATTTATTTTCTTTGTACAGACTCAGTGTTGAGTATCGGTAAGGCTTTCTTAGCATTACTTTTAGCAGAGATCTCAGTGCGTTCCACCTTAATAATTTAGTTTTGCACGCTCCACCCCAATAGAGATGCAGTGGCTTAAGATCGACTGAGCTAGAGCATAATAAACCGTTTTCAACAATGTTGATTTGAGTGATTTCACACTTAGAAAAGATCTATGTGAACCACGAAAGTATTTCATCGTGTTGAACACCAAGATATTTAATACAGTGAGTTTTTTTTGTAATGGTAGACAAGAGTGTTGAAGAGTTTATGTTATCCAATTATGCATTTTGGATTTAAGTTATTACTTGGCTGTGTGGATTTATTTATAGAGAATGTTATATAACTAGACTTTGAATGTTAAGTTAAAAGGTTCTTATTCAACCATATAGGTATCTGATGAAGCCTTTTCAGCAGTTGAATGTGTTTCGCCCAAGTCGCCTTGAATATGATCGCAGTGTCATCTGCGTACGAAAATATTTTTCCATTAGGTACTGCGAGTTCATTAATAAATCAAGAAGAGACTTGGGTTAAGGACACTACCCTGCGGTACAACGCAGGTGATGGAAGGGGACTGCCAATAATCACCTATTTTACGGATTGAAATCTGTTATTAGAAAGTCTTTGAAAGGGTAAGCCACGTATACCAATTAACTCCAATTTCTTTATTAACATGTTAGTAGAGACTGTGTCGAACGCTTTAGCTAAGTCCAAAAACACCAATACATTTACGGCCAGAATCTAAGTTTTCTGCAACATAAGTGGTGAGATGTGCAACTGCATCTTCTGTAGCTTTATTGTGTTGAAAACCATATTGCGATTAAGCGAGGATCTTTCTTTGCGTAAGATATTTCATTAGACGTGCGTTGATAAGTTTTCAAGTACTTTTGACAACGCGGTCAAAACGGAGATTGGGGATAATTTTGACACAGTCTCATACCATTTTGAATGGGGTGTATGATTGAAAATTTGAAGCTGTCGAAAAACGCCGTTGTTTAAAACAGAGATTAAATACGTGTGTTAATATAGGACAAATGTCGTCTTTTATGCGTTTTAGAAAGTTGCAATATATTGTCCCTCCAGAGGCTGAATCACTTCTTAGATTATGAGTGTGCCTGATCGCTGTGTCAGTCTCGACAGAACAACGATTTTAAATGGAAGGAACTCTTAATATTGCACTTTATTTATTTACGTCAGTAGCTTCGTGAATTTTGTCAGCGAGCCTTTGGCCAGTTTTAAGAAGTACTCATTTACTTTGTTTACTGATAACAATGCATTACCTGATATACATTCAAGAGTTCAACAGCATGATTTTATTTTCACGTATCGGTGATTTTACAAATTGCTTTCCAGGTTTGTTTGGGTTTTTACATTTGGAAATCTCCGAGCTTCGACTTTTCTTTAAGATTGCGTAAAAGGTCGTTACAGAAATTTCTGTATCTGCTGTACGAGATCTTAAGTATTTCGTCACGCCGAGGCTTTTTGCTTTTTGTGAAGAGCATCACGATGTGATACCATGTAAGCCTACAGTTATCCAAGGCTTTGGATATATTTCCTATTAGGGCCATGAACTATAGTATTTGCATTTATGATTCTTTATATGTTTTACTAGTAATTCATTAGCTATATTAGGGTCGTTACTATCTAAAATTTTTGAGAAATCATAGTTCTTAAAATTATTTGCTGCATTTTCGTAATTGACTATTTTTTAATTTATAGAATTGTCTTTTGGGTAATGTTAGATTTAATAAAACAGGGAAATGGTCAGTTATATGTCTTGATCACAAATGTTTGAGCTAGCTATTGCTTTTTATGTTGACATGACAGCAGCTGTTGTTACGTGTGGAAAATATTGTGCAGCAGGAGGCCATGTTCAGCAAGTAGATTGAGGTACTCTTGGGATATGGTAAATACTTCTTATGTTGTGAGTTTGAGGACATTAGGCTCAATCACTACAGATTGTGAGAGACGGCGATGTTATCTAGCTCATTTTGTATGTTAATTTTAGTGCTCTGTGAAAATAATAGATATTTTATTAGGAGATATTTTATTTTGATTTAAAAAGTATTTTATGAAACATAATAGGGGGCCCTTGTCCTAGAAAACTTTATGTGAAAATCCATCCAAAAATTTAGTTATTACATAATATGAGAACTCACGTATACGATGTTTGAATATTTTAAGAACTAAATTTAAGCGTATGTGTGTGAGTGTCATTGTTTGTGTTGTGTACGTTAGTATTAATGTGTGAATAATAAACAACATACCACAGTGCATGCAAGCCTGTTTACAATATATAATTAGTCATTTAGCCAGCATCTTGATATTTCTTCACTGAGCAAACGTACTGCTTTTTGAGCCCTCTTGCTTCCGTACATATACAAAACTGTTAGTCCAACAGAGTTTGTAAATTGTTTTATTTGTAAACTTACATGCCAAGCATAGATTATCTTGTTTTGCGATGTCAGCTTTTCCGATATAAAAGAGGTCCACTGGGCCGTCGTTTTGTGTTAGTCGTTAGGTTATTTTTGTGTCCTGTTTAAATTTTTCTGACGGTGTTCTAGATAGTTTTTTTTTGATATGAGGTGAACTCGACAACAACTGGCATTTGTGAGGAAGTTTTAGATTTATATTGAAAATATTTTTATGTCACCGTCATTTATATTGATTTTAATTGAGGTTCCTATGTTTTTATCATGTTGATTAAGTCTGTCTTATTATCAAGGGACTTTATCGGGGCATTTCGTATTTCGATACTTGTATTTCTAGAACTACCCAGGTGAACAATTTGTCTTCCAGTTTCTTAATGTAAGCAAATTGTCTTGTTCTTTCTTTTTCGCTCTTCAATTTAATTCTAATTTCATCGTATTTTCCGAGATGAATTCAGTTGCCTTCGAAATGTCGTTGTTTTGTTTCTTTATCTCTTCAATTGCGGTATGCAGGTGGTGTTTATGATTTTGTGCATCCGTAGTCAGAAATCATATTCTTCACTCGATCATAAATGTTTTAAATTCTTCATCCAGAACATGACCTCGCTCCGTTTTTCTTGTCTAGTTACACTCGCAGGTTGGTTTTAGACAGATCCGGGTCAAAACCGCTGCATAATTTAGTCGGCGTGTGGTATGGACATTTATTTGTGAAGATTGTTGACTATTATTCAATGTTATTAGCTTATTAGTAATGTAACACGTATGCCTTCTCCGTCAATTGTAATTTGAGCCGGAGTCAGCTTAAAGTGGACGTTATCGGGGAATTGGTACGATTTTCTTTTTAGTGTATAATTTTAGTAACTTAATTTGTAATTTTGAAGATTTTACTGACATAAAGATATATAGATACCTGTTGATTTTGTTTCCAATATTGATATGGAGTGATTGGGTCAATTCTATGACTTCTGTCATTTGTGAGCCAGATGAAGTAGCACATGTGTGTCCTAAAACATAGAATACAGTCATATTGTAACATATAATATGCAGATATTTAACTTTATGGTTTTTAACTGATCAACTGATGAGAAAAACATTTACGTTACAAGCGAAGTGTAGAGCACTAGATGTAGTGACAATCTGGTAAGATATGCAGGAAATCGATGGATGCAGGTGGCTCAGGACCGCTTTGTAGCATTCTTAAAGAAGGCCTATATTCAGCAGTGGACTTGTGAAGGGCTGTAATGATGATGATGATGAAGAAGTAAAATTACATTTGTTTGTTTGAAAGAGTTATTGGCAATTTTCAATTGTATTGTGTACACAAAGGTTCCCCATGGGTTGATGAATTATAAAATTAAAAACCTTAATAAATATTTAAAGTTGTTAAAAATTATTACCAGTATTGAGAAATAGAGATGCAGGAGGATTTGTGGCTGTTCTTGAATATAAATGATCAACTGAATGTTCTAAAATGAGAAAAATCTATATCAGAAAAAAGAACATACGTTATACTAAAGTATAAGTAAGATCGAAAAATGAGTATCATTACCAGGCAACCACTGGATCTTCCACAATTCCTCTTTCTTTCTGCTGTAGTTATGGTCGTATAAATGATCACCTGAAAATAAATTAAATTTAATTAAATAATTTTAATAAAGAAATGATCATAAATAAGAAGAATAACTATCAGAGGATATATTTATTTTCTACTAAAATCTGGATAAATTCTCCATAATTGATGTATGTTCCCATTCTGTGTTCATTGAAATTAACATGTCACTAGTATTGTTGAGTAATACTGGCAATACATAGCGGCCAAGTGCATAATCGTCGCTTGTTCTAACACCGGGTAACTCAAAACATTTAACTTTTAGGTGAGCAAAAATGAATGAAAACTTGAACCAGCACAGCTATAACTTATAAGTGCACCTATTAATATGCAGAGCTTACACTTACCGCTTAAAGGCACCCCATGCTCGACTTCTTCAGAAAATAGACATGGATAACCATCTTTGAGACGATTACCCTTGTCATCCAGTTGGTATTTGTCAGTTTCACACACGTTTATTCACTAACTCATCTTTTGATAGACAAAGAAGTTCGGAATTCACTGGCACCAAAACGACAGCCACAAAGCCCTAAGTTTATCGTCCTTTGTAAATTATAAGGAAGAGTTTTTGTTGGAAGTACAAACCCACACAGCACTTGATAGGAGCCATGGCCGCAGACCAAAGTACCAGAGCACTGTAGTATAATTCGTATCGAGCGATAAACTTGGAATTATATCTCAACTCAAGCACAAAGCGAGGAGAGAACATAACACAACAGAACACGTGCTGCCACGAATGACAGGAATACAATGTGCTGTCATCGACAGCTATACAAATCGGTGAAATGGCTGCCAGAACATGGTTGCCGACAGTAGCGCTATGACGCATTTTTTTGAACAAGCTGTCGCAGGCCTGTTTCTGAACTGAAATTACATAATGGCCATCATAGATAATAGACTATGGATGCGTTCTGTATCACTTAGAATCCCTAAAATAAATGATGAAAATTATTCAATGCGGTTCCATTTACCTCTGTTTACATTTACCACATTGACCCTACCATTTTACATGAAGAAAAAACTGTTTAGTTTTGTTATATTAGTTAAATATGATTTGTGTTAATGTGTTTTGTTCTAAAATTGTGTAAATTATAACATATTGCAGTAGTGGTTATGAACTTTACAGTTTTGTGAAAAGTTGACATAGGACATTAGGTCTGTATTATGCACCCATTTGATGACCTAAGTAAAATTGCTTTCAGTATAGAAACAAGGTTATATCTCATGTTTTTATTTATTAGGTAAGAAACAAATTTATTGTGAAGTAAAGTCTCATAGAATTCACGATAATCTAGTGGAATCAATTATTTTAGTTCTGAAAGTGCGTATATTCTGGAAGCCAATTGGAATTGGCCCTGTGTATGTGGGATAGTCTGGCAGTGATTCCAGACATTTTGGTCGTACAGGTAATCAGTCCATCGTCTTGGAAGCATGTTTAATGAATAATGCCGTTAGGGATGTACTGAAAAGCAACCACATCGTTAATACAGGATCGCCAACTTGTTGCAGGAGCGAATACTTTTGTATACTGGCTGAAATGCATAAAACCATCTTAACAGTAAATCTTTCAAAGAGACTGACGTTGTCTTGCAGATTGAATTATTGAATGGTGTATAGATTCTCTCTGATTGCAATTTCTGCTTGGATGATATAATATATACGAGCCTTAATCAAATATTGCTCATATTATCTGTGGTTTGTCTATGATTAGACTTAATTTGGCAACTTTACTTCGTTTTCTAGAAAATATGTTTTCTTTTTGACGTTAATGTAAACTAAACATTTGAAGTGGATAAATTTTTCATATTAATGTCGTCGCCCTACGTTTTGCCCACTGCCCAATAGTAGAATGAATGGAGTCCACTTCCACGAAGGTGTGTCCAACTTCCAAGTTTTTTTTGTTCTATGATTACGTTTGTTCTAATGTTCAATTCAAGCAGTGCATCCTCCAAATGGTTTTTTTTTGGGATGTCTTTTTTATATTGCCTTGTGTGAAAAGTCTGTATAAATTGATGCAAATACACCACTTTAAATCCCTACCACAGCTTCGTGCCAAACGTAGCATACATCGTTATAAAAGCGGTACATCTCTCTTAGACTAGACCAAGGGCTCAACGTAGAATTTACTGGATGAGGCTCGACAATATTGGCTTTCTACTTAAAGCAGTGAATTCAGTAACTCCTATACATTTTAAACCATCTTTTGTGTGTAGTCTGAGCTTGATGTTCTACGTTTTCCTGGCTTGTACTGGGTTGGTGTGATAAAATCCGCAGTCTTCTCACCAATACTTAAAGTGTTTATAAACATATTTCGGCATACATGTTTCTTCACATCATTTCCATTTTCTTTCAAAGTTAAGTAGAATGTAAATACAGTGTTTTTTCTTGAAGTGGTAACATCAGTAGTGTTTCGTCTATTTTTGGACGTGTATGCATACACACCAGTGACTTAAACCTTTTAACCTCCCAAGATGACAGATTTCAAAAGTCTGAATGTATTGACTTTCGATAATCCTCACTAATCGCATAACATTTGAAATCTTGTTTTGGCCCTATTTTATCTGTTTTTGGCTGTGGATGCCCTTACATCTTGGACCCAAGCATTTAGCTTTCTTTAATTTTAGTTCGCTTGTATTTACCACATTCTTGTTTTCCAAATCCAACTTAAGACTCTAAACTTAACATAGCATTTTTCAACCTCTTCCACTCGTTCATGTTAACTTGACTTTATGCTTTCTTGGTTTTGGTTGTTCTTGATCTTTAATATTTTGGTCTGTGTCCGATATCGATTGCGGCTGTTGTTGTGTCGTTCCATTAGCCACCAAGCCATCTTGCGTTAATATTTCAATGATTGATCCAACACAATCATCTGCTTGTACATCTGTGTCATTCTCACTTTGGTGGGGCATAATTCATCCGATCCTGAACTGATATCAGCATCTGATTCACCAGACCTGGGAGATCATCAACCGACATTGTTTTTCCTGGATGATTATACATCCACACTGGTCTGGTCGGTGGAACGCCTAATATGTTTAACCCCCAGTTAACCTGGTGCCTAAATATACTTTAATTTATCTGGTGGAGTCCGAGGGACTTCAATTCAAGAAATTGTTGATAAATTTAAAGTGAAACGACATTTTATGTTCAAAATCATTTATTTAACTAAAAACATTCTTCTCTTACTTTTATATAAAATTTTGGTATTAATTATCATTTGAACATTTTAGCATTCGAAAAATAAACTACCCTTGAAATTAAATTAACAAAAATTTGCTTCAACTTCTAGCTGCTATAACAATGTGAATATAAGGAATATTAATTTTTTTACTTAGAAAATACTTAAACAATCTAATGAACTTATGAAAATAGACTAAAAAAGGATACTGTTTCATATAAAAATAAAAAACGTGCAACACTTAATCTTTAGCTGTCGCAACACAATGAGTGCAAATCTTCTTCGTACATGCCAAACATACTGGCTTCATACAGGTATGGCACAAAAATGAAGTCTTTCTTTTCAGGCGTTTAGGACATATATGGCAGTATTTTCTTTGGTTTCTAGGCAATTTGTCATCTAAACCTTGTTGTTCTTCTACAAGAGGTACATTTGTGATGTCAGATATCAACTCGCGTAGCTGACGAGGAAGTCTTTCGTTGTATTGCCGTGATTTCAAATTCATGTCATTTAGTTGCTCAGCCAATCCTTTTATGTAATTTAGACGTGTCATTTTGCTGATACCTGCTTGGCTTTTGTGAATAACATAGCTGTTCCACGCACTCATGTCCAATATGCGGAAAAAAATTGCCATTGGCCAACGTCGCGTACGCCGACTGCATGAATATACAGAGCATTTTTGGTCCACCGAATCTACGCCACTTTTTGTGTCATTATAATATTCAATAATTTCAGGCTTTAGAGTTTCTGGATTAATTTTAGAATCGTGATGCATCGTAGAGTACAATATTACTGCTTTGTTTTTTTTAGGCACAAAACTGACTAAAGTGCAATTCGTAAATCCAAACAGTGAACTATTCAGCTCTATGTTCTTCGCAGGTAAAAACTCTTTTGGAATGACAGCTTTGTTTTTTTTCAAAGTACCTACTGTAGTCAATCCTTTATTTTTAAGTTCTTGTGAAAGTTCTATTGACGAATACCAATTGTCTGTTGTTATATTTCTGTTGGTGTTAAATATTGGCTTACACAGTCTAAGTACTGCTTGAGTTGGAACAGGCTTTTTCTTATCTTTTTCTGATAATGTGTAGAGTCAGATCCTTTTCCTGTATATATAAGTGTTATATACGTAGAATGTTGCAGAATCAGCTAGACATTGTACCTTCACTCCATATTTGGCTGGCTTACTGGGGATATACATTTTAAACCTACTCCTTCCACGAAAAGCCAGCAGCATCTCGTCAACAGTAACATTAGCACCTGAGACATACCTTGCTTGTGAGTTTTTATTGAACATTTCAAGAAATTCAGTAACAGCACAGCCTGGATCGATTATTTTCGAGCTTTCTATCAGTGAAATTGTCAAATCTGAGAACTAGAAGTAGTATAAGGAAACGTTTTTTAGACATAGAAGCCCGAAATATAGGTCTCCCTGTTCCGTCAGTTGCAAACAACGACAATACACTTTCATGATTGGACTTAAATGCTGCACTATATAGTAGCAGAGAGAAAATCTTTCAGTTCTATTTGGCTCGTCTCCTTGAAAGCGTATTGCTCCTTTGGTGAAATGGTCTCACGAACTATTTCCAATTTTTTATTAGTCCACTCTAAAATCGTTTCTATCATTTGATTATCAAAAATAAGCTGAAATGCATCCAAAGGAGAAATCGGACCATTCTCTGTAACTAAATCATTTTGGTTTGAAGGTAAACGAAGAATATTGTGAGACTGTGTGCGGATGTTTCTTCACGGGGGTTCGCTTGACCATTTGAATCGGTTTTTTCCGTAATAATATTTAGCGCTTTCACCCGAGGTCAACACATCTTCATCATCTGAGTCAACTGAACACTCTGAGTCCGAGTCGTGATCAGAAGGTATACAGTCATCTTCAGAGTCGGATAATAGTTCTTCAGGTATCACAGCTCGAGATGGTTCAAGTGATTGAGATTCATCGTCGGTACAATCTTCGTCATTTAGCCAGTCGAGTAGAATATATTCAGCATTTGGTTGATCTACGCTAACTACTTGTCTATTCGAAGCCATTTTCCAGTCTAAAACAAAAAAAAAAACAAAAAAACAAAAATAATAATAAGTGATATTGAAAAAAAAGTTACACAAATGCCCTGGTGGACCAGGGCATTTGTGTAACTTTTTTTTTTTTTTGTGACTCCAGTCCGGCGAACTCTACTAGCTTAAAATGCTTTAAATGGATGAAGCGCAGACGCACGTCCTCTCTCCCCTACGCGTCGCACGCTACTGTATGAAGGTACTGTGACGCACAAGCCTTTGAGTGCCAAAACAAAGAAATCACAACACTTTGAAAATCGCGTGGAGTCCCTGGGACCTAACAGATCAATAATGAAATGATCAAAAATTATTAATCATCTATCCTGAAGCATCTCCATTCGCATCTGATGCTCCAAGAAGAGACAATGGCACAGAGCGTAACAAGTGTTCCTCTTTCAGATGTGATTGCACCTCTTGTTTTTGACCACAGGCAGTAACTATCTTTTAGGTTTCTGTATTGTCGACACGTTTCATCAATGTTCCATATGCGCGTAGTGTGAATCCATATTTTGGAGTAAACATTCCAGTTTGTCAAAAAATCTTTAACTTTAGTTCTGTTGAATGACGTTGCTCTACTCAAAGATGTAGCTTCTGCTGTTCTTACTAATAGTTGAGGATTTCTATGCATAAAACTATTAAACCAGTCCGGGCTAGTCATATTATTTTAAGCCAACTAGGGAAATATTTTAAAGTTGTGTTTCATTGCACGTTATTAAGATAAATTTCTGCAAGTTTGTTGGCAATAAAACAAAACTTTGAGTAGATAAGAAATTAATTTATCATCGGTTTCTTGTGAGAATACCTTTAAATATATATAATAGAAATATATTTAGGTTTAACGTACCCCAATGTATAACATCTCTGTTTTTTTTTTTTTTGAGATACCTGGACAACGACATCGGACACAAATCAAAAATCGGCTTGCTTTTCGAATGCTTATTTTATTCTGTAATACTGCTGCAGCAGACTTGTAAACTTACTGACTTTTTGAAGCTCTATCAGTTTTTCTTTTATATTTTCTCATTCTGAAAAAGGAACAATCAATATTTACATTTAATAAACATGAATTTCTCCGTTAAAAACTTCAATTGTGTAATCGCTGAACAAACATAGTAAAAAGACACGCTTTGAAAATTGAATCCGCCTTGTAAAGGGTAAATACTTGCTTTTTATACCTTCAAGAGACTGATAAGCTAATAAGATAATCAAGCTCAAATTTCGGACCGAAAAATTCGTAGCACGATTTATTAAACAATTTGAAGTCAATACTATAGATGGATATCGCTAGCAGAAAAAACAATATTGTAAATTAAGAGTAGATTTAAAAAAATTCAAGCCCTAAAAAGTGGTGAAAATAAAAAAAAAAATTGGAAATCAAAGATTTCATTAAAGATTTTTTACTTACTTTGAAATCGAAGCACGCATACAAATTTCATAAACTTTCGTGTTATTCTACGTAATGCGCGATATTATAAGGAACCAATTGAGTCCAATATTATACATATGCGCCAGAGTTCTAAATCTCGGTAAAATGCGTAACTCTTAACCCTGTAAGTGTGCCCACCAGAGATGTGCTATGCAGCTATGCTGGGAGGATGTGAAAGCTAAGCTACGAAACTATATGACCGTTTCCACTGATGCTAAGCTATGTAGCGGGGCGGGTAAGATGTGCTATGAAGATGCGTCGCCGCGAGGTAGCTGTGGAGGAAAATGCGCAGCTTGAAATTCTACTTACTTTAAACAAACCGCTAATCTTTCTTTCGTACAGATACATTTTCTGAAGTCAGTATCTTTCTTAATATATGGTTCGATCATATTATGTAACGATTTAACTTCTTGTCACTCTGTAAGAATTCTGGAACGTCTCATCGTCAACTGTTTGGAACAATGTAAAGTATTCTGATTGTATCGAGTAATATTTAATGTCATTTTGCATCCAGAATCTATGATTTCTTCGTTGGAGTAAACAGGTGAATAGCAATTCATCTTCCTCCATGAGTTCTTTTTTTGCACATTGCGAGATATAAAATAACTTTTTGCTTCTACGGTGACATGTACACTTTCGGTGAAAAACGTTTTACTCTGCACATAGCTACACTACTCGCGACTATCCATAGTACGCATCCATAGCACGCATTCTTAGCACGTATTCAGAGCACGCAACCATCCACAAAACATAGCTTAATTGAACCATCACCAGTGCTAAGCTATATGGACCAATGAATATGATTGGTGGATATCAAACGCATCCATAGCAACATAGCATAGCACATCTTTAGTGGAAAAGCACCCTAACAACGTGCCACCCTGTCCCTACGAGGATTATTGGGGATACAACTAAACTACCCATAACACGGCTTGGGAATCCTGTAGGACAGCAGGTGACCTTCAACACAAAACACTGTGAAGGCTACGAACAACACCTGGAGGTCTTATGTCATATATCTCTGAATGTTATGGAGGTTCAGTCAGTGATAGATTATAGCCTCCTGAGACCCAAGACTTAGTTATGCATTATTTATTAACGAAAGCTTATTTTTAGAACTTAATACCACCTATAATTACATAAGTTTTAGACAAAAATCTACCACCACCCCTTTCGGGATAAGGGATAGTATTATTGGTGATACGTTAGGTTTTAAATAGTATTAAAAGAGATGATTTTAATCTAGAAATATGATTTTAATTTAATAAGAAGTGGTTACAGAATAATCACTTATATTTGTATTAATTTGTATGATAATCATAGAAGCAGTTTCGGTTTAAATGAAAACAAAGGAATATGTTACATTTCAAACTTAGATTGCTGACTTTATGACGACATTTCGATCTATTAATTTGGTTCCCCTTCGCACAAGTTCGTAAATATTTGGCTTCCTTTGTTCTTTTTGCGGCGTGTAGTATGGGTTTGATCTTTCTATGTTTCTTACTTGAAGTAGTCCGCCTTTGTTCAATAGGATTTGGACTATTCCGAGAACTTCCGCTCCGACTTTGATTAGGGCTACCGCGTGTATTATGTACTACATGACGACTCACATATTTTGGCACTGAGGATTGTTCTTGTGAACGAATTAAATGCTTTGCCAAGTAAAGTTTAAAGCCCAAATATTGCTCAGTATCTTTTTTTCTGAAGCTCATATTTCGTGGCATCTTTCTGTATTGCACACATTCTGCAGCGCCAGCAAAGTCGAAGAAATCAAGATTGCTCTCATGGTCCATTTGCCAGTTTTTCCTCGCAATGCCACCCATAAAGCAGACAATCGTTTTTGGGCCCACTAGACATTTTAACGACCCTCAATGTTATTATACACAAAAAGATACCAATTTATTATTGTAAATAGCATAAAATTTTATGAAAATCTAAACGGAATCAAGAAATCTAAAAAAGAGTTGTTTTGATATTATTATCATATATTAGTTATATATTTGTGTTTAGATCATTGATTCTGATAATGTACTATTAACAAAATTTGGTAGAGATGTGCCAACTCCTAAACTCGATTCGAGTTAACTTGAGTTGAAACTGCTTTTACATATCTTACAAACGATCACGCATTTTTTTTTTTCAAAATAATGCCACACTGACCATTTTTGTTTTGTTGTTTAATTGTTATCACTCATACTTTAAACAAACAAGTATATTTCAATCACCTTTTATATTATGCATTACTTATACGAAGTAATAAAAATAAACAACAATGATAGCACAACCATTATATTATAC
This sequence comes from Parnassius orleans, assembly GCA_029286625.1. Lineage (NCBI taxonomy): Eukaryota > Metazoa > Arthropoda > Insecta > Lepidoptera > Papilionidae > Parnassius > Parnassius orleans. The sequence continues at coordinate 58,804 of JAGSMP010001064.1, read as the reverse complement.
TCGTAAATCAAACTAAGTTCATATTTTTTTACAATATGCCAGATGCAAGTTTGATTCGGATAAACCAGTGACGTCACCAGCGGCTTATACTACAAGTGAATTAGTGAACTGACTTCTATCCAGCTCTCCGAATCTACACGGTGCGCTGACAGAGATGAAGGTGAGAGTTGAAAACAGAGTTCGAGTTGCATCACTACTGTAAGAATAAAGTCTGTGGTCATATACTTAAAAATTTAAAATAATTTTTGTTAGCAAAATTAGATAATAGCAAAAAAGAAAAAAGTTTATACTTGTTTGTTTACAAGACAACGAAATAAATATCGTCTCATCGATGCACAAGTGTTTAACATAATTTGGATAATATCATGCAGGTTAGCCAAGTATTAATATTCGACATTATCTACCTTTCGTTTTTATTATTTTGTAGTCGCATGGTGAAATTGCCAATGACATTTGAAACCAATGACATTTTATATACGTGGTAGAGCCATGCTGCAGCTATATAGTAGTAGTAGTTGTAGTACGAATGGGTCGGCTCGACGGGGAAGGACCACGCTCTCACAGAATACCAGCGTAAAATAGCAGCTTAACACTGCTGTGTTTCGTATGGTGGTGAGAGAACCGGAGACCCTTTTACTGGAAAAGAGGCATTCCATCTTAGTCCTCACGGGTGACAACGCATCTGCATTTTGATTCTTTATTGAAGATAGATGTAGATGTCTATGGGCCACAGCAACCACTTACCATCAGGTGGACTGTGTGCTCGTTTGTCACCCTATCCTATAAAAAAAAAAAAAATTGGAAAAAGTGATGAGTTTAGTTAATAAGAGTATGAATGTAATACAAGAGTTTACTTTACACCTAGAATTTTGGAAAATCTATAAGATCTATAATTTATGATGACTTACCTAAAACAAATGACAAACACAGGTCTAAAAACCTTATTATTAACATAGGTTTAAAAGTGACAAAGTATTAAAGTTTTATGATATTAGTAAAATCTAAATTGAATAATAGATAGAATAAATACACAAAAGAAGTTTTTGTGTACGTTAAAAATAAATTAGAATCAATGGTTCGAGGATTTAAGAAGTTTCTATTTGATGTAGCTTCATCGGCTTTAAAGAGCGATTCATTTAACTGCATTTAGGTATAAATACCTTATGTATTCAGCAAGTTGCTCCAAACTTGACAATACCAAATGGCATCAAACATGGATCCTGAATTTATGCCAGCCATAGTAGATAGTACAGATAATACATATATTTGTGTAAAAAGTAGTAATTGTTTGTACCAAAAGCAAATATGTTTGCATAAGTATTGTAACTTAATTAAGCTAGTTAGTTATATTCTTGTTGATCAGATGATTATGCTCAGACTGATATGTTGTTAACTATGCAGGAAGGAATATTATTATGTCTATTACTATCAGATAATTAATATAAATAATATATTACCTACATGAAAACCAGTAAAATAAGAAATCAGACAACTTTTACATAGTCAAATATTGTTGATGTAAATCCATAATTACTACTTTAGTATTTGATCATCTGAGCTGATTATTACATTACAATAATGTATTAAAACTATTTCAGCAATACTGACTTCTAAGTGATAACATAACTACGATGAAAATTATAATAAATTTTATTCTAAATGCAAGGGCTTTTATAGGATGGTCAAAACAAGTCTGTTGACTGAAAGTATGACATTGGTTTGACCAGCAATAACAATATATATAGTGGAGTCGCGTCTTTGTAAAGTTACACTTCATAACATGTCTTCAGTAATCCAATATCAAAAGCTTAATCAGTACAATTAATGGTCACAACCCCATACAAATACCTTAATCTAAAATCATTTACTAAATCCCCATACAAACTTTCAACCCCTTTTTCAGCCCCTTAGGGGTTGAATTTTCAAAAACCCTAGGACACGTAATTGTTTTTTTCTAATCGTTAACCTAAAACAAAGTTTCAGGCTTCTAGCTCTAAAATGACGGACTTCCATACAAATTTTAACCCCTTTCACTACCTTAGGGGGAATTTTCAAAATACCTTTCTTAGCGGATGCCTACGTCATTAGAACTGTCTGTATGCCCAATTTCAGCGAAATCCGTTCAGTAGTTTCGGCTGTGCGTTGATAGATGAGTTAGTTAGGTTTGCCTTTATATATATAGATAATGTAATTATAGTAATGATGTATAGTAAATGTTTCATATTAATGGTATAAAGTAATTTATTGTAAATTGATTATATTTAAAAATGTCCTGCTGGGTTTCTTGCTGGTTCTTCCAGGAGGAGTTTTTCCAACCAGTGGTAAAATCAAAAATTATACTACTAAAAACTAAAAATCTATATTGAATAAAATGATTCTATTCTATTACGTGAATTGAAATAAAACATTATACATCTTAATTTATTTATTATTTTATTTACTAATAAGATTAAGTAAGTAATAAGATTAATTATCTCCTATTTTATTAGCAGCCTGTGCTAATAAAGAGACGCCTCGTTCTGCGCTTTTGCTGCCTCTGCCTGTATTTTGGCAGCCTCTGCCTGCATTTTGGCAGTTGCTGCTTCAGTTGCAGTGCCAGCATCTGTAATGAAAAATATAGATAGATCGAGAAATGCTAATTCTCTCTAGCATGCTAGTGAATCTTTAGGATAATGTATACTATAGCATATAATATCTATTGACAGACCAACAATAGTTTACATTTTTAATAAAATAAGGGTGCCACGCGAGCACAGAGTCCACTAGAGTATAATGTTTTGACTTGACCCATGTCTATGTCTACTCCCTCCCCTCCCACATTAAGAATCAAAATGCAGATGCGCTGTCACCCCTGAGGACTAAAATGGAATGCCTCGTTACTAGTCAAGAGTTTAGGTTAGGTTTAGGGTCTCCAAACAGCAGCATTAAGCTGCTTTTCTGTGAGCATGAAGTATAAAGCTGCAAGTGGCTCTACGTGGTAGAGCCACTTGCAGCTTCCACGTGGTAGAGCCATACTGCAGCTATATTAATAGTATAGTTGTAGCACGAATGGGTCGGCTCGACGGGGAAGGACCACGCTCACAGAATACCAGCAAATAGCAGCTTAATCCTGCTGTTTTCGTATGGTGAGTGTAGAGAACCGAGACCCTTTTACTGGAAAAGAGGCATTCTATCTTAGTCCTCACGGCTGACAACGCATCTGCATTTAAATTCGCAAACAAAGATAGATGTAGATGTCTAGGGCCACAGCAACCACTTACCATCAGGTGGACTGTGCTCGTTTGTCACCCTTATTCAAAAAAAAAAAAACTACGTAAAAGTAGTTATTCATGTTTTAATAGCGTGCAAATAACCCACTGAGCTTAAGCTCAGTATAGTTTTATTAATATAAGGCAGTTTAACAAGGATAAACACATTTTTTTTTATAGGAGAGGGGCAAACGAGCATGCGGCTCACCTGATGGTAAGTGACTACCGCTGCCCATGAACAACTGCAAACCAGGGGAACCAGAGGAATCGCAGATGCGTTGCCGGCCTTTTAAAAGGAGTAGGCTCTTTCTTGAAGGTCCCTAAGTCGTATCGGTCCGGAAAAATCGCTGGTGGTAAACTATTCCACAAGGAAGTTGGAGGAAGAAAACATCTTCTAAATCGCACAGTGGTGGACCGCCAATCATCCAGATGGTGTGGATGGTATCGGGAGTTCTGCCGCGATGTGCGTTCGTGAAATTTGGCGGCTGGGATTAATCCGAATTCCTCAGAGCACTCCGTGGTAAATGCGAAAGAAAATGCAAAGAGATGCAACATCTCTTCGCAGCCAATGAATCGAGCCGATCGGAAAGCTCGGTCGTCGACGATTCGAGCCGCTCTGCGCTGGATGCGGTCAAGTGGAAGGAGCTGGCACTGGGGAGCCCCAGCCCAGAGATGGGAACAGTATTCCATGTGAGGCCGAACCTGTGCCTTGTAAAGTTGCAGGCGTTGTGCCGGCATGAAATACTGTCCCGCTCTGCTGAGCACGCGCTTTTTAGAGGCCACCTTCTCTTCCAAGTGACCGCGAAACTGCACGTCACTCGATATGTCGACGCCGAGGATTCCGATACTGGCTGAGGCAACAAGGGAGTACCTTGAAACTGAGGAGATACGACAAAGGGTTCTTTTAGCGGTAAACGCAAACTTGTGTCTTCTGAGGATTAAACTGGACTAGATTTAGTCGCTCCAATCCGAGACTTTGTTCAGCAAAGACTCGACTTCAGACACAAGTTTGTTCCGGTACTGGCGACGTTTTCCCGAGAAATATTCGCACGGCTGGCGTATAGAGCATCACCAGTGCTATCATCCGCATATCAATGTTACCGGTTTGCAAACATTGATATGCAGAAGAAACAGCGTTGGTGATAGCGCGCAGCTGTGGAACACCAGCGTTAAAGAAGCTTGTAGTCGGAGCATGCACCGTCTACAACGACCTTGATGCTCCGATCTGCAAGAAAGCTGGTGATCCAATTGCACAATTCTCGGGAAGCCCAGGAAGGGAGCTTCGAAAGAAGCGCTTTGTGCCAAACCCGATCGAAAGCCTTCGCAATGTCCAAACTAACGGCCAATGCCTCCCCTTGGACTCTACTGCCCGCCCATCTATGAGTCAGGTAGACCAGAAGATCACCAGCTGATCGACCCGACGAAAACCGTATTGGCGGTCACTAATCAGCTGATGATCCTCAAGGTACGCATGAGCTGGCAGTTTATAACGGACTCCATTATTTTGGAGAACAAGGGGTGATGGCGATAGGCCTGTAGTTGAACGGGTCTGAACGCCTTTTTTAGGGATCGGTTGGACAAAAGCTGTCTTCCATGATTTCGGGACTACGCCTAGGAGGTAGGAGTACCGAAAAGACGCGTTAGAATCGGTGCCAACCGGGCACACGTCCTCAGCACAATTGGGATTCCGTCAGGCCCACTCGACTTGTGGATGTCCAGGAGAGGAGTGCTTTGCGAACCGAGCGCTGTGAGAACCGCACATCCGGCATGGAGCACTCACACCACGGGATGGTCGGTGGTGTGTTCCCCGTCATCAAGAGTCGAGTTGGACGCAAAAGTGCCTAAAGGTCGGCTTTCTTTTGCGGCGTGGGCCAGTGAGTCGTCCTCCCTGTGCAGAGATGGTAGTGATGGCTTACAGAAATTCCTTGGACAGCCTTGAGAGACCAGAATGCACGGGTTCTGAAGGAAGGCGAACTAGTTTCGCCACCTGCCTATGTGAACTTTGCCTGGCAATAACACTTTGAAGGACCTGAGGCGAAGTTATACTTTTAAGCATGCTGGTGTTTACATCCCGAGCCGCCGAAGCCTCAGCCCAGGCCTGATAACCCTGCTACTGCGTAATGCAGTCTTACAGGAGCGACCAAACCAAGGCTGCGATCTGCTCCGATGGGTACCACAGATGATGGAATAAATAGTTCCATTCCTGTAGCACCACATTTATTTGTATATAGATTATTATAACAACATATCGACCAACTAATTCAGTAAAAGGGTCTCCGGTTCTCTACACTCACCATACGAAACACAGCAGCGTTAAGCTGCTACTTTACGTTGGTATTCTGAGAGCGTGGTCCTTCATCGGTCGAGCCAAACCATTCGTGATTTTTTTTGCGCCCAATGCAAAGGCACCCTCCGAAAGGGAGGAGGTGGTGAATGCCTAAGCATACCACGCAGCCGGCTGCGTGGTTATGTGGGACTCACTGACTAACCTAACTAACCTAAGTGCCTACCCACTAAACACCACCTCGGGGACGGCTTGGCCATAGTGGCCTTACTGCCGAATCGGACGAGACCCTCTTTAGGAAAAGAGGGCGCAGGCGGCGAGTTGCCTGAGAGACGTGCCTACTAAGGCATATTAAATATTGGAAGAAGAAGGTTTTGCCTGAGCCGCCAGAGGCAGTCCAGGTCGGCCGAAAGCTTGTTGGGGGTCGAGAGCGTTTCTCGGTCTGCGGACTCGATAACGAGGAAGTGGGGCTGCATAGGCTGCCTCACGAATGAAATGATTAGAGTGGGACTCTGAAGTTTTGAAGAAGTTTTCAGAGAGTTTAAAAATTGCTGGACTGTGGGGAGCTCTAAGTCTCGGTGGAGTTCGGCGTTACGGACGTACCAGGGTGCGTTCGTAGCCCGACGACAGAAATGGTTTTGTACAACTTGGAGTTTGTACAGGGTTTTAGGTTTTGCATGAGCAAAAATTGGGGCTATGTCATTACTGGTCGTATACAGACCTTATAGAGGGTTCGCTTATTGCGGAGGATTTACTGTGTCGGCCCAACATACTGTTGAGCCTACCCAGATAAAATCGTGCGTTACGAGTTACTTCTTGACATGGGGCTCGAAAGTGAGCCTCGTGTCAAGGGTGACACCTAAGTATTAGCGGACGTATGCCAGGACCGGGGTCCCTAACATACGGATTGGCGGAATAGTGGAGTGGCGTCGTTTATGTTCGAAGTGAACGGCGGAGTTCTTCTCCGGGTTCACATCGATACGCCATTTTTGGAACCAAGCTCCTAAGTCATTAACTGACTTTGAATCTTGTTCCGTATAAAGGGTAGTGACGTGCCTTTGCAGTAGAGGGCAGTGTCGTCTGCAAAGAGGGAGATCTGAACACCATTCGACGGTATGGGAATGTCGTTGGTGTACAGGATATATAGAAGAGGGGCAAGTACCGAGCCCTGAGGGACACCGGCTTTGATTGGACGCGAAGAGGAGAGCGTGCCTTCGTGTCTGTAACGGAAGGTACGGTCTTTCAAGTAGGAGGCCACGAGACGAACAAGACGATCAGGGAGACCTGTATTATGTAGTTTGTAGATAAGGCCTTCGTGCCAGACTCTATCAAACGCTTTCGCTATGTCAAAGAAGACCGCGATGGTCTTATGACGGCGAGGATAAAAACCGCTGAGGATGTATTCCACAATACGGTGAACTTGTTGGGGACAAGAGTGTTTCGCTCGGAAACCAAATTGGTGAGGGATGACAAGAGGGTCACCGTCTGTGGGAAACAGATGGCGCCTCATGCGAGTTTGGATAACTCGTTCAAATAGTTTGCCCATGGCCTTGAGGAGGCTGATGGGACGATAACTGGAGGGGAGATTTTGAGGCTTTCCTGGCTTGGGGATACCAATGACAGTTGCCTCTTTCCACGTGGTGGGAAAGTAACTAAGGTTGAAGCAGGCGTTGAAGATAATAGCTAAAAGGGTTAACACCTGCTCAGGAAAATGTTTAAGGGCTTAGTTGGAGATGCCATCCGCGCCCAGAGCCTTTTTGGGCTTCTTTGATGAGGGATAAGATCTCATCATTGGACACAGTGATAGGGTCAGAGACTGTGGGGAGTGCGTTCCGGCAGCGGACGTCATCCTCCACTGTCTGGATGTGGGAGGGGTCTGTGGGTTGAGAGCTGGGAGAGCATTGAGCAGCGATGCTGTCTGCAAAGCACTCAGCTTTTTCCTCGTCCTCGAAGGCAATAGTACCGTCGGGGCGAGAGAGAGGAGGAGTGTGAGTGATAGCATCTATGCGGAGAGCTCTTGCCATCTGATAGTACGCTGTATGAGAGGGAGAGATATTCTCCATGAGATTACTCTTTTCGAGGTCTCGAAATTCGGAAAGGCGTGAACGGACTTCTCGTTGAAGACGATTGGCCGTACGTCTATATTCGGGGTTGGATAGAGTGCTGCCTCCGAGCAGCCTCTTGTTTTTATTAGGTTGCTAATATGTGGGAAGACCATTATTAGCAACCGGGACGACCCTTTCATTCTCCTTAAGGGAGGATGTTATAAGGGTGGAGAGTGAATCGACCGCGGTGTCGATTTTTTCGGTACTATCGAATAAGTCCGAAGAAAGGGGGAGCTGCTGGCTTGGAGGGCGGGGGAGGTTGAGCGGCAGCAGGCACTGGCAGCGGCGGGGCTGTGGAGGTGGAGGCAGCAGGGAGCTGTGGGGTGAGTGCAGCGGCGGGGGCTGCAGAGGCGGCGGCAGGGGCTGCCGGGACGGGGGAGCGGTTTTTAGCGGCGCGCTTTGGGCCGCGTTTCGATTTCACTACTGTGAAAGGGGTCTCTTCTGTCATAGTTCCGTCGGAGTCCGCGGAACTGCTACTGGATGTGTAGCCGGTTGGGGTGATGGACCCTTTCGGGAGGACGTGGAGGAGTCGGAGCACGAGCTCCTGTTGACATGGCGTCGTGGGACGCGGGTGAGTCGGTCTGGGGCAGCGTGGGGCGACGGGGCCCCATTCGTGCCAACTATACTACTAATATAGCTGCAGCATGGCTCTACCACATAAAAATATATATTGTTGGTTTTTTCTTCTGTTTAGCTTAGAATGTAGATGTAATGTTATAACATACCCTCATTGATTCTATATTTGATTCTGCGACTGCCAAAAATCCTGACGAGCTATATTCGCTTGCTCAGCAACAGAGTGGCGAGGATTGAGATCTAAAATAACCCAAAATTTATTGTATTGTAATTAAAATAATTTTTGGCTTTATTCTGCTCAAGCTGATGTTTATATTATTAACATTTAATTGAAATTCAAGCTTACTCCTTATCCTCCTGCGTCTCTCTTGTCGTAAAGTGGGTGGTGATGTAACGACAGCTGCTGCTCTGCTGCCACTCACTGCTGAAATAATGAAATACACATGAAATGATCTCAATCTTACTAATAGTATAAATGTGAATATTTGCAAAGATTTTTGTTTGTTTATTAATCACACTAAAACAGCTGAAGATTTATATGAAATTTGGCACGTAGACCATTTTATCTTGAAATAGTGGATAAAACAGCGAAGCACAGAAATATATAATGTATGTAAATAGGCTAATAGGTAAATAACAAAGCTCAAACTTATTTGTGATGCTGGCGACTGCATAGTTACTTTGCACCTGTTGTTCAGTGGGTGTGGGTAAAGACAACAGCTGTTGCTCTACTGCCACTTGCTACTGAAATAATCAAATACATTAAATATATTAGTGAAATATAATCATGTAGATAGGTATGAATGTAGGTGTAATAAAAATAACATAAACTTACTAATTTGGTGGCTGGCAATGCTTGATCTCTCTCTCAATCAAAACTTGTATTCATTACCAATAATTAAAATTTGTGTTTTAATACATTGTAGGTAAATACATTTAAAGTGCAACAGAAATTACATTATATTTTTAATATATCTTAGAAACTTACATTGAGACAAAGAAATAACTTCTACCATTTCCATCCCAGCCTCCATCTCATGTTGTAATGTCTATAATAATTAGTATTTATTATTGTAAATATCATTAAAACCAAAAACTAAGATTATGAAGTTTGATTAAGTACATGAAATTGTATAAGTAATTATTAAGAGTATACTACACACTACTGAACTCACTTCTTCCTCTGGTATAGAGTCAGAACAGTCGCTGCCAAGTGTACTCAACACCTATTAGCGATACAAATATTTTCCACCTCAGTCAGCGGAGCAGTTGTGATACCGGTTGCCGGTCTGCATTCTTCTTTCTTTTTAATATTGCCGCTTTAGTGCAGGCCTGGCTTTTGAAGTCTCTCCATACCTACAAAATAAATAATTATGTATTTTAAGTGTTTTATGTATAAGCCATTAGTAGTAAATCTGGAAAATGCTTTGATAGAAATTTAACTGTTATCCACTGCTCAGGCGTCTTGACGAATCCGTTGGGAAGCTGGTTGAGCTCGTCGGCAACTTCCCTCCAGCCCGTTTCAAAGTTTTTTTGCCCTGCAGGCCACTAAATTTTCTGGTATAAATATGGACGAGCTTCTAGCTTGGACAGTGCCTCAAGCTGCCCACTCGTAACAAGTGATGTACACTTACGTCTGAAAATACATAAAAATGTGAAAATTACATAGTCTTTAAACAAACCATTTAATAATTTATAATTCATTGCATGTCACAAAGTATAACGTTGTTACAATATATATTTACAGAGCATGTGACACCCTGTAAGGCGTAGCATATTTAGACGGAGTTTAAATGTTAATTAATATAGAATTAAATTAAATTACAATATTTACAGTACATAATCTATACATTATTATTAATTAATTCATTAAATATCAAACTAAATAATACACACATTTATTTTAAAATTAAATGTCAATAGATATTTTTCATCTCAACTATTGGTCATTTTTCATTCATGCAAATAAGATTTAAAATTTTGATGAAAATATTAATATATAATGTCAAATAAGTAAATAGAAATAATTAATTTTGTCAAAATAATAAAATTTATAATTTATCATTAAAATATTCATTCAAATCATAATAGCTTTTACAATAAGCATTTTCAAGTACTATTTCAAATTTACGACAATGGAGGGCTTTTATAGTACTAGGTAAATGGTTGTAAACCCATATAGCCATGTAGTAGGGACCATTTTAAATATTGAGAGATGTGCGGTAGGGAACCAGGTTGTAACCACGGTGACGTGCGCCGTATCGATTGGGTCTATCTCCAATTCAGAAAATAATAAGGATTTTTCCTAACAAAGCGGCATAATTCAAAAATATATATATGCACGTTACGGTTAATAAGTTGTATCTAGGAACAACTTTCGACATGAATCTCTTGGAGCTGCGAATGTGATGATTCTAAGGCAACGTTTTGAGCACAGATACCGCGTGCACCTCGGTAGAATTGCCCCAGAATATGATGCCGTATCTTATCCAGCGGCGTGGTGTGGTACGCAGTAAGCACACTGCTCGTTTGTGTCCTTACGTAGCTCTCGCAGGGCATAGCAAAAGCTGCTCAACTTACTTACTACGCTCTCTATATGATTTTTCCATGAAAAAGTTGAGTCTATTGTTATCCCGAGGAGCGAAAATGTGCGAACTTCCTTAATATTTATACCTTGGTAAGATATAGCGAGTGGGACTTCTGATCTCTGATATGGGCGAAACTGCATTATTTTTGTCTTTTCAAAATTTAATAATAAACCTAATTCGTCCAATTCATCCACAATTTTTCTAAGGCAGTGAGTTTTTCCTGCAAACCAATGAGATTTTTGTTCACAAGTAATTATAATTGTCGCGTCATCTGCAAACAAAACGACTCTATGTGGTATTACTGAAAGTAGTTCGTTAATATACGTAGAGAACAACAAGCATCCTAGAACGCTACCCTGCGGTATAGATCCTTTTACTCTGGCTGTGGACGAGTTTATTTCATTTATCACTCTTCTATTTTCATTTAAATGGGATACCTGTACGTACTGTTTTCTATTCGCAAGATAGGAAGAGAGCCATTCGTGCGGTTTCCCTCGTATTCCTAGCGAATATAGCTTTTCTAGCAAGGGACTATGCAAAAGTGGACATGTCCATAAAAATAGCTACAGCACATCTTCCCTCATTTAGAGCATTAAGAATTTCTAAAATGATGTCAAATACAGCGGATGTGGTAGAATGATCTTTTCGGAAGCCATGCTGATATCTATTAAATTTGCTGTATTTTTCAAAAAAATTATATATTGTACTACAAATTATTCTCCCAAAAATTTTTGAAATTACAGACAGTAATGCGATGGGACGATAATTAGACACTAGGGTGGAGCGAAAAAATTTTTTTTTCGTAATTGTTTTGTAATACCTGTAAAAAGTTGCTCTTATAGCTTACAAATATTCTCACAAAATTTTGGTTGACATATGATATATTTGGAGGTGCCCCCAACATCATGAACTTTAGAGAAATTCACGAAATTTTGTCAAAACACACGAATGTCTAATTAACGCTAAGTCATATTGAGAGTGTCACCCTGTTGGTACAAGACATTCAATTTTGACCTTGAAATGTGTGCGTGAGAGGGGGGTTGGGGGCACGGGAGGTGAATACACTACTCTCGTCAAACGTCGTTCGAATGCCTTTAGTGCACCCGCGCGATTTAATACTATTACACTGTGAAAAGCATTGATTTTAACGACTTAAATCAAGAAGTAAGACTCATAAGTAGTATTTTCAATTTCCTGCTCATAGTTAATGCATTTAGATCAAAATTGATTGAATTCATACCTATTTCTCTTTATTACAGTCAAACAAAAAAACACACAAAGGACATCCTGTCCTGTGTTTGGTTTACCAGAGAAGTTACCGTAGCTCAATTACCAACTTATAATGATGTAATGAAAATTATTTATTCATTAAATATGAATTAAAGCCTGACAAAAACAAAGAGCCGACAATTCATGACATATCCGAAAGATTGGCTCAGAAGTTTTAGAAATTTGGGAAGGTCGCTGCCAACAGTCAGTCTTAAGAGAGTATTACAACTTATTCGATCCTACCATGACAAATATAGAAGCTTAATGAAACCTTATCGAGGCCGTCAATTAAACAAAAAATATCAAGAGAAGATAAATACATTCATAACTGAGTCTCATAGATTATTTGATGTTTGCAGTTGCAAATGCAAACTTATTTCAGATTGCACTTGTTCAAAAGACAGTCGTGTTCCCAAGGAAGAAATAAAATTTTTACTCGACCAAAGGACAACAAGAAAAATGATGATAGGTGTAGATTTGGTTACAACTGTAAAATAAGAGAAAACTAGAAAGACAAGAAAAAGTTTATTGCGTAACAAAGAGATATTTGATCCCAACAAACCGTGTTGTTCTCGTTCGTTGCCTGATGATGATGACTTGACGATCGAAAGCACCAGTTCAAGCAATAGCGTAGTCTAGTCCTTATCAATCGCCAAACACGTAGCGAGACTACCAAAACCCCACCACCACCAAAAAAAGAAGAATTTATCATCATTAGCCCTCGCTTGCGATCGTACTGAGTCTCCGACAGAGCCTATTATAGCTTCTGTGTTAAAAGATGTTGGCATTATTTCAACGAAGGATCCAAGCGGTGTCATTGATCGTTCTAAGTTGCGTCGTGAAAGAACTAAAGTCAGATCATCTTTACAAGACGCAGATCGTATAAAATCATACGCGGTATTTATTTTGATGGCAGAAAGGATAAGAGTTTAGTAAGTATTAAGAAGGAAGGCAAATTTTACAGAAAAGAGTAACAGAAGACCATTATGTGATTTTATCGGAGCCAGGAAGTGATTATTTCGGGCATGTTATGAGTTGGGAACCGCTAAAGGTATTCAAAGTACAATTATACGTCACCTGAAAATGAAATCGGTGGATCTGAATAAAATAGCTGTTGTTATTGCGATGGAACAGTCGTGAACACAGGTTCCAAAGGTGGTGTTGTTCGTTTGATGGAAGAAGAACTTAAGAAACCATTACAGTGGTTTATCTGCCAATTGCATTCAAATGAGTTACCACTGCGACATCTGTTATTACATTTGGATGGAAAAACCACAGGGCCTAAATGCTTTTCAGGTCTATCGGCTCTGAATTACAAAAATGTGAAACAATGCCAATTGTCGAATTTACCGTCATTCTTCAACATTACCTGAAATTCCTAGAAATGATTTGAGCACCGACCAAAAATATATTTATGATGTGATGAACGCTATCAGCACTGGCGTCTTTACTTCCGATTTGGCTAATATCGAACCTGGACCCTTAGCCATTCTAGATGGCTTACAACAGCAAATCGAATTCTAAGATTATATGCTACCAAACAGACCCCTAGAAAACTTAATGATATTAGCCACATACGTGATGAAAGTTTATGGTCCGATGTGGTTCACTATAAAGTGTAATCCATCGCATAAATGGAGCTAAGCACCTGTGGCAAACGATTAGCCTGACTCGCTATTTGAGCGCGGATTTGAAGATAGTCATTGATAAGGTACTCATACGAAATGGATATTTCGGGCACCCAGAAAATATTCTTGATTGCTATGCTTGGAGATGACAGAGAAATTATTCGAGAACTAGCATGTCAACAAATTTTGAAAGCTAGAGCAGAGAATGATCAAGGACTTTGAACGTTCAAAGTGCCTTTAAATTTCGATGCTGAAGATTATACCGACCTCATTAAGGGCAAGACTGTAAAATAACTGAGCCACCTCTGACTTACAATTTATCTGATGAATTCTTGAAAGAGATTGTCAAATGCGGTTTGAGAACATGTCAGAGTATAAAGATTTCCATGCCACACCCAAGCCGTAGAGCGCTGCATAAAATTGGTGACTGAAGCTTCAAGTGCAGTTTGTGAGAAAATAAACGAGACGGTTTCATAAGGGCACGATTATTATCACGTCAGCAAATGCCAAATTTTGATACAAAAACAATTTAATATTTAATTACTGTGTTTCTGAACGATATCCAAATCTATCATAATTACTTAGTTTTACCTTATTTTTTAATATGTATTTTTTATATTTAACCAGACTTTATTTAACTGATTCCTAAGCTGTTACTCTGTTGATGGTGTCTACTACACAACACATAGGTATATATAGAGTAGCGTAAGGAACTTTGTTCCGCCTGGTGTGCTACGACATTCATCGCTTTTTCAAATTTTCAATTGTGTTAACCTCAAGACATCATGATAAGTAAATAATATTTTGTATGTAGGATTTACTCAATGAAAGGCAAATTTTATCGCTATGCAATCAAAAAAAAAACAAAAAATTTTACATTATCACCCACCCTATTAGACACATTAGTTTTATCGCCTTTTTAAAACCGGTTTTATCATTTTTAGATTTTCCGGAAAACGCCATCCTCATACGATTGATTTATAAGAAAAGTTAAGGGTTGTACAAACTCATCTACGCAATATATCAGTAAGGTAGCTGGGATTTCATCATATCCACAAGAGTTGTTTTTTAAGTCGCATTATTGTTTTACATCAGCCTCTGTAACACTACCCAGATATAGTGAATTTGGCGAGGATACTGAGATGACTGTTTATTTAGAGCAGCAGTTTTTGAACTTATAGTTATATAATAATTATTAAATAAGTTTGCAACTTTACTGGGAGATGTTGTATTTAATCCGTTATTACGTAAACAAATGTTTTCATGTTTTACACTTTTAGATTTTTAGTTTTTCATTAATCATAGCCCATAGTTTTATATTTATTACGTGACGTTTGCAGTCTTTTTATGTAAGATTTACTTTTTCAGGCTATTCTTTTTAGTATTTTGCTGTAATTTTTAAATAACATTTTAAGGCTTCATTACTGTGGTAGTTCAAGATAACGTAAAAACGTTTGTTATGACAACATTTTTAATGCCTTTTGTACCATTTTGTCTTTACTTTATTTTGTAATTTATAAAATTTTCGTGGAATATGCTGATCTAAAATAGACGTGATTTGTTCTGGAATTTATTATAGTTTGTATTTATATCACTCGTTGGGGTTATGTTACTCCAATTAATTTCATTTAGTTTAATTCTGAAATTTTCATATTATTCTGATTAAAAAGTCGTTTGTTTATTTTATAAGTAATATTTTTTCTATTAATGTTCTCTTTTACTGGTATATGTCCAATTAATGTGTGATGGTCTGATAAGTCATAATTTTGTACAAAAGCCGTCATGTATGTATTTTTAGAAATTATAAATTGGTCAATACATGATTTACTGTTTTGGGTCTCACGTGAGGGTTTCTATAAGACAGCGTAACTCGAATGATTTTAAAAGATTTATAAGTCTACGAGATATTTTTGTGTCCTTTGTAATGTCAATATTTATATCACCCGCTATGATATTTTTTTTGTTATGAGGATGTTCTATTTCCCTCTCACTGCGATAAATAGCCACAATCAATAAGTTGGATTCAGTAATCTCCAACGCACACAATTCTACGATAAATTCTACTGTGAATTATTGAATGTCTAAACGTTCTTTAGTTTTCATATTTTCTAACAAAGATACCAACCCCACTGTGTATGTTTGTCGTAAATACTTCGCACGTAGTTCGTAGCCTCTAATGTGTAAAATGATAGTTAATAGGTAACAACCAATGTTCACTCACGATTAATAGATCTATATTAACTTCCATTAATAATAAGTTTAAGTCGCCAATTTTGTTAGAAAGACATTAAATGTTTTGAGACATAATTTTGTAGTATTTAGGAAAGGAAGACTTCTGTGGGTCAGTTTATTTTCTTGACACGTTATTACTGTTAGATCAGAGATATTTTCCATTCGTCGATTTTACTCAATTTTACATCGTCAAATGTTGTTATAAATTCGTCAATGTCGCAAATAGGTCTTTAATCCATGTTTATTTAATTTTCCATTATATATTGAGAACATATGAGTGAAATACTCTAAATTTTTATTAGAGTCTAAAATGTAACAGTATTCAAAATTAATATTATCGGAGTATAATAAGTTATTAAAGGTTTCAATTCTTCTATTATAAATATTTGATTGGTAGCAAAATTTAAATGTGGGCAGGCATATCAAAATATTTGTGTGCTGAACGATCAAAAGAGCCTTTCTTATATTCAAAACTAATTCATTATAATTTTTGGAAACATTAAAATCAGTTTTACCTACAATTAAAATACAAAAGTCATTAAGGGTGTAATCTTCAAGTTTTGTTTGTAAACCACTTAATAGTTGGTTAATACCACCTCCTGTTATGCGGTAGTGGCAGATGTTTTGCGTCTCGAAGTGGTTTCTCAGTATGGTCGCCGTTTTATTGCTGCGAATGCTGCTGATGATGCACAGTTTCCTATTCGGAGGATACTTGCAAGTTTCTTCACTAGTCTTAGTTTTTGAGGCTATGGATTCGGCGTAAAAGCGGTTTCTATCATTTACAATTTTTTCAGGTTGAGTCGCAGGCAATGTTTCTTTAAGCTTTATTTGTTCAACACATTCGGAACTATGGCGTATAATCAGGCTTTAAACTTTTCCTTATTTGTTTTTTGGGTTTACTTAAAGGTGTTGAGTTATATGAATTATTAGCTGTTTTTCTCAATTGTACGTCATCGATACTGTTTTGTAAAGTTTTATAATTTTTTCTTGTTCTAAATTTTTTTTGTTAAGTTTCCTAATCGTTATGTTTAAATTCTCCACCTCTTTGTTTGCTATGATTAGTTCTGTTCGTAGCCTTAAGACTTCTTCTTTAACTCTTGTATCATCAAGCAGTCTCTAAGTCGTCGTCTGGTAGACTGCCAGAGGTTTTTGTAAATTGAATGAACGAGAGTGTATTAGTAGACATAAATGAGTCTGAAAAATCTGGAAGTGATTTTGGTAGTTTTTATTTTCTGACGAAAGGTGACAAATTCTGCGTACTCATCATCCACGTCTAGTGCATCAAAAGAGTTAGTTGTAGGTATATTTATTTAGTTGATCTAAATTCGGCAGTTTTGGTATTTACAAAATTGCATAGGCATTTTTTTCTTTTTCGACATCTAGTAAGAAAATTTTTCTTCTATACTTATGCAGTCTAAGTGAAAGAGTTTCACAGTTGAGACATTCAATAAAGTCTCTTTTGTTATTTATTCCTGCATTTGAAACAATTTTTCCATATTTTGTAGTCTTTCCTTTCTTTTGTAAAATCAATTAAAATAATTTTATTTTTAACTGTCGCCATCTATTGTGTTAGCTGCACTATTATTATACTTGTCCAACAAAGGCATTATGTGTTAAAATGCAGTTAATTTGTCACATGGTAAAATTGTGAAAGTGTCGTCTACGTACCGCTTGTAGAATCTTGATATACAGGGTTTTCTCCTCAAAGTCCTCCATGAATATGTCGGCGACTATGGGAGATACAGGTGAGCCCATTGCTACACCATCTACTTGTAGAACCTCCTTCCACAACAGATAGCCAGATGTGGCAGTTTGAGTAATACTGCATATACTGTAGACGTGTTGTATTCTTCTAGCTTCCTGGTTACAATTGAGATGCAGTCTTCAATAGGTAAACATGTAAATAGTGACTGAACATCAAACTGACCATAGTTTTATTGTCAGCGATGTAGGTTTTATCTCACTAACAAAATGGTACGAATCCCGTGTGTGCTCAGTGGTGACAGAACTTTTGCCAAGTGTTGAGCCAATTTATAAGTTGGTCAGTCGATCTGGCTCACTACAGGACGTAGTGGAGCGTTTGCTTTTGTATTTTCGGTAACCCATAACCTCGGTGGTTTGTACACGGTGGTATTATCGAATTTACGTCGAGATCTAATTTTTCGGAGTAATTCTTTAACAGATCGCTTGTTGTTTTAGCACATTGGTTGTAGGGTCTGTTTTGACCTTTTGTACGTACTTTTGTCTGATAAAAGTTGTTGTATTTTAAAATTATAATCTGACGTATCCATTACTCACCGCATTTCCTTTATCTGCACGGAGAATCGTGAGCTCTGGTCTGTTGCGTAAGTTGTACAACGCTTTATCTCGTCTTTGGGAGATTTAGTTTCGGCACTGAACTTCGACGTAACAAGGACGAAATGTCTTGACGTATGCCCTAAATCTTCCTTTCCCACATTGTTTTTAAACAGACGGGATTTTCGCGGTGTTATTGCGAAATTTAGGCCCTTCGATGATACTTATATTGTAGGTTCGTCCAGTGTTTGTTTTGACAGATTATAGACCATGCGTTGTTTATTGTTAGTCTGTAGAACGGTTGTGTTTCGTTTCTACGTTGACATGTTTGGCATTTGATTTGATCGTTAATTTTGATATTTTCTATTTGTTTATTTTTGCATTCATTATATTTAGATTTTTCACGTTTGTTCAAAGTTTGATGCAATTATTAAAATCAAATGCCGTTATAACTGTTCTAACTCACTGGACAAATTGTCTATGGTATTATTTATGAATTGTAGATCGAACCGTTTTGCTGAATCACCGTTCGTAACAACTTTTACTTGCCTGAATTAAGATCTAGCGCTTCCTCGAATGTCCTTTTGGTTGATATTTTGACATACGTAGTAATGAGATTATGGTCTCTATCTCTTCAAGAAATTTAAAGATGTTATATATCTTCACGCTTTTTTTAAGATCTTCTAATCGGTTAATTTTATTTGCTATTACCAGTCCGTACTTATATTACATATTAATGGAGGACTTTGAGGAGAAAGCCTTCTACTGCCCTGTATATCCAAGATTCTACAAGCGGTACGTAGACGACACTTTCACAATTTTACCATCTGACAAAGTAACTGCATTTTAAACCACCATTCCATAAACTCTAAAATACAAAACACAATGGAGTTAGAGGCAAACAATTCTTTAGCTTTCCTAGATATTTTAGTCATCCGAAACCTGATAACACTATTGGTCACATTGTGTATAGGAAAAGACCCATACCAAACGCTATTTAAATGGTGAATCGCACCATCATCCATCACATTAGCTACCGTGGGAAAATCTTTTGTCTAGAGAGCACGAGGATCTGTGACAGAAAACATCTAGCCGCTGAGCTTCAGCACGTCGAGCAAGTATTGCAAGACAACAAGCTTGGGTCCAGCGCCTACGTCACAGTGACTGAGTGAAGCCGGCCACAGTCGAGCGTGTGCCTGCTGTACTACCCTATGTCAGAGGAGTCACGGACAAGGTTGGTTACATTTTGAAGCGAGCTTCTATTAAAACATACTTCTGCCGCCGAACAAGATTAGTCAATTTTACCATCCGTCAAGTGTAATATCCTCTACAAGATGGAAGTACAAGCTTGATTGTGAATGTGGTCTCTACATAGGATAAACAAAAGATCCATTAAAACCCGCGTGAAAGAACATATAGCTGACGTGAGGCACCGATCTGGGAAGTCTGCAGTCTGTGAACATGTTCAAGATCGTCCCCGCCATTACATCAGATTTGAAGGAGCACAAATCCTCCCAAAATAACACCGATTCCTACCAAGAATGATACGCGAGGCTATTGAAATTAAAAAAAAAACATCCTGATTTCAATAGAGAAGATCAATGGGTGATCCTATAATTAACAAAATTAAATCCAAACCCAAGCATACCACTGCAAGACTTCAAGATACTGTAAGTTCATTCTGCGTAGATCGAACCAAAAATTAATATTAAAAAACTGAAGGTAGCCGGGCTAACTATGACATCGGGACGTCAAACATCTCAGTCCCCCCCGTGACCATGGGTTGCTGTAAAGCACCCGAAACGTCGGGAATCAAAATAGTAAAATTAAACGCGATAAAATCCGTAAAAATAGTTTTATTCAATTCTATCATTTTATTTATATAGATTTAAGGACAATAATACGTACACTTTTAATGCACTAACTTTTTGTAATGTAGTGCGCCCTGTTAATTAAAGACCAAGACTATGGATCGCCAAATGGCTGTAAATCTATTTGAAAATGACGAATACAACATTCACTGACTGGTGGCGGGGGGCAGCATTACTAGTGAGAGGGTTATTACCTCTGCACAAACCGACGCGACGCTGGTATTGCATTAGCCATTTTTCAACGACGCGCCGCTGCGAGGTCGCAGGTCCGCAGGTTGAAATACCTCACGGATTAATTGTTTGTAAGGCCTACTAATAACTGTACCGGGTCTGAAGGTCTGTCCTTGTGCACTAAATGACGCTTTTATTAGCTTAACGATTTGTTACAGGAGAAAATCCTATTAAATAACCCACCTGTCCATCGTGGTAAGTATACAAATTTGTAAATGTGTACCAGTTACTCGTCTCAGTCAGTAATTCATTTATTTATTTTTTTTTTTTTTTTTTTATTTTATTTGAAGACCAACAGCTATCATAGTTAGGATAGATAATACTAATAACTACAGAAAGCCAATTAAAGGTCACTAATAGATACAAAGATGAATTTACAACAGTGATAAACACGATTCAACACACAAGAGTATCCAATACTAACATACTTATGCCAAATGAGGCTTAACTGATATATTATGATAAACATATAAAAAAAGAAAAAAATATATAATCACAGATATGAAAGAAGTGAATCGCTAGTTTTGTAAAAACGCATCAATATCTCACTTAAAGCTACCAAAAATGCATTGTTGAGTATGCGCTGGCTGACGCAGCAAGTGCTAAACAAATCAATGTCAAACTCTTTGGCTAGCTTGTTAAAATTATTGCTCGCTCCCAAATAAATGTATTTTTCCTATAAATTGTAGATGCAAACGGGAGACTTAAAGTGTGGTGTTATGTCTAAGTTTGTTTGTTTAAGGTTTGGCAGGACAGCTAAGATATAATTGAGATAAAAGCTCAGGACAGTCAATAGCACTACCGCTATATTTTAACAGAAAAGTGAGATCAGCAATCTCACGGCGCTTAGCAAGAGGAAGCAGGTGATGTTTTTACAGTAACTAATATAATTATCAGAGGTATAACGATAGTCTTTGGTTCTATAACAGAGGTAACGGATAAACTTTCTTTGAATATTTTCAAGTCGGGTAATATATGTTGCATACCGGGTTCCAGATTTGTGATGCGTACTCTAAATTACTCTTACAAGAGAACAATACAGGATCTTTAGAGTTTTAGGCTTAGTGAAATCCTAGAGCTACGCATCAAAAATCCAAGAGCTTGAAGATTTAGCTATAATGCTTCCCAAGTGAGCGTCAAATATCAATTTAGAATCATGAAGAACACCAAGATCTCTAACAACGGAATCCTTTTAAGATTTTCACCTTTTAGTTTATAGTTGAAGACAATTGGTTTATATTTGCGACTATAGGACATAAAGCTACATTTAGAAGGGTTTAAATCTAAGCAGTTTAGGTGGCAATAACGTTCTAGATTTGACAGATCTTCTTGTAAAGCCTCAGCATCATCAATCGATGTTATTTTCAAAAGAGCTTCATATCGTCGGCAAAACATAATAGGCGAGCTTTCTTTGGGTAATAGTTAATGTCATTGATAAAAATAACAATAATAACGGTCCCAGCAGTGAGCCCTGTGGCATCACTTGGAACAGTTACCCATCCTGAAATGTAGTTGCTGACGACAACAGCTTGTGACCGATTATTATATAAGACGTGAACCACCTAAGCAGATCGCCGCTTATACCGATCTTGGACAGTTTCAGCAATAGCAAATTATGTTGTATTCTGTTGGCTTTACTATAATCGGTATAAACAACATCTACCTGGTGGCGGTTGTCCATTGCTTCAGCAAGAATGCATTAAAGAGCGCAAGGTTTGAAACAGTAGAGCGTCCTCTTAAAAAGCCATGTTGATTTTGATTGAATGAATGCTTTAGGGCAGCGTATAACTGATTATATATAATTTGTTCAAACACTTTAGACACAATGCATAACTTGAAATCGGTCGATAATTAGTAACTTCGGTCTTGGAACCCTTTTATGGACAGGTGTGATAAATGCGCGCTTCCAGATAGAAGGAACAATACCTGTACTAAGAGACTTTTAAACAAAATAGTTACAGGTACACAAATTGTATGCGCACAGTTAATAAGAAAATGAGCTGGAAGGTCATCAGGACCAGCAGATTTCGTTGAATCCAACGTTTCAAGCAGTTTCTTGACCATATTTACGTTTATATCGATTGAGGTAATATCAACACCAACTGAGACGACGCTGGAGAATCATTATAATAATTTTTGACAGCTGAGTATTACTATCCAAATCCAAAAATTTGACCGAAAGTAGTTTGAAAAAGCATTACAGATAAGTTCGCCAGAGTTCATTACATAGCCTTCAAATTTGAGACAACTAGGAATTGAATGTGATTTTGATTTTTGTTTAACATACGACCAGAAGTGTTTGGATTTGTACTAATCGAATTTTCCACAGAGGTTTGTAAGATTGGTATGCTAACTTTTCTAATTTCCTTACGCGCTCACGCAATAGCTTATAAGTTTCTTCGTCATGCCTACGGCCATAGATCCTAAATTTACGTAAAATTTATGTTTTTCTTTAATAGCTTTTTTAGTGGTGCTGTATACCATTTAGGTAAGTGTTAAACAATTAATTTTGAGGTATATATTTATCTCTAAGTGACGTGAATTTGCTATAAAATATTGCACAGCTTCATCTAGCGATAACGGAACATAACTGCTCCCCATTGAATATTAGCAATCTCACCATTTATTGAATAATAGTCACCTTTATGATATAAAAACTTAAGGCGTGAATTGCTATTTAATGACTCACAATCAACGTAATCAAAAGATATTAAAAGGGCACCATGGTAAGCATCAACAGGAATAAGAGAATCTCCACTTATATCACGAACAGTTACAGCGTCGCTAGAAAAAACAAGGTCGAGGATCCTGCCATGGGCATTTTTTATACCATTAAATTGTCTCAAATTTAGTGAACTTAATTCGTCTATTAATAAAGTTTCATTTCCCGAACGAATATTTGTACCTAAAATGAACCGTCGGCGGCGTCGATGTCAGGCACCCACGTAATATCGCTAAGATTAAAGTCACCAACTAATAAGAACCTATCGTCCGAGTGACTCATGACAATTTCGCTAACTGAGTGCAAATAATTTTGAAGTTGAGCAGCAAAACTGAGACCCTGATTTTCGTTACAAGTATAAGACACAAATATGCAAATTCATGTGTTTTTACGGGTTTTATGGTGAATAGACAACGTTAACCATAGGTTCCTCAGAAGTTGTACGTTGCCCTTATGGGGCAACGTAAACGACTTTACTACAAAAATTACAAAAAACGTACCACAAAAGCAATATGTACAGGTACTTGTGAAGCGCTGTAATGATGATGATGATGATAATCATAGAACGTAATACATTATTATAAACTGTTTTAAACTCACTGGGTTTCTTGCTAGCAGTCATCGGAGACCTACCACTGAACGGTTGGGAGCGTTCGCGCGACCATTTACGTATACCGGACTTGATTATTTCGAGCTTTTGTCGGAACAGTAGGGCGACGGCAAAAAAGATGGGTAACGTTATTCACATGCTAAACAACGCGCGCGGTTCACGTAGAACTCGTTCAAAGCCTAACCACGGACTCGGCGATCATGACGTTAAGGCGCATGGCATGGCTAGCGGGTGGCCTAAAGATAAAGATAAAGATAAAGATCATTTTATTTATTCAAACATGAGTATACATACATATGCATGCAAGATGTTAAAAGAAAATATCTCGACAGTCATGTTTAGCCTCTACGGCGTACAAATATTAAAAAAATTACAATTCTAATTGGCCTCGCCTTATTTAGTATTAATAAATTATACAATAAACATTAAAACAGAAAACAAACATCATTAGAGAAGAGAATCTATATATTTAAATATACTTGTACCTAAAACATACCTTTATTTACCTAAATGATTGTACAAATTTTAGTGTTACATACTTACATTAGTCAATTTCGTATATTATTACTTTCGATTATTTTATGAATTCTACTTTATTATGTTCAATTAGCAGTAAGATAATGTGTAATAATTTATATAAATGTAGATATTATATGTCATAGCAGTTAGTGGTCAATGTTGTCTTGCAGAAAGTCATTAATATTGGTAGGCTTTATTTGCAAAGAAATTATTTAATTTATTATTGAGTATGTTACTATTATGTTCTTTCCAGCGTTTAGAATTTTATTATATATTTTTGGGCCCATGCAAAATATGCTGTTATTCATTAAAGTAGTTTTTGATTTATGTAGACGAAGTTTACTGTTATCACGTCTATTACGCACGACCGCATCAGACATGCGTGGGAATAGGTTAGGATTGCTCTTAACGAACATTGCGCTTTCCAAAATATAAAGTGAGGGTAATGTCAATAATTTATATTGTATGAAAAATGGTTTACAGCTCTCCGTGACCTTTAGTTTGAAAATGGTCCTTATGCATTGCTTCTGGGCTTTAAATACTAATTCTTTATTCGTAGAGTTACCCCAAAAGATAATGCCGTATCTAAGAATGGAGGAAACTAAACCATGGTACGCTGTGAGAAGGGCATCGATATTGAGCATTGGTACTAATTTGTAGAATGCAAGAAGATTTACTGATTTTTTATTAAGGCTTCTGTGTGTGTTTTCCAATTGAGTTTTTTGTCAATAATTACACCAAGAAACTTCGCATTATCTACCTCATTAATCATTTTATTATTGTAGTGTGTATGTAGGTTTGACATAGTAGATCCTCTTTGTGTAAAGTGCATATTAGTTTTTTCCAAATTGATTTTTACATTATTATTTTCTAGCCATTTTATCATTGATATTAGGGAATTATTAATGTCATTATTATAGGTATCATTATTTTTATAAGGTATAGTTATGGTACTATCATCGGCAAATAGTGTCACGTATTGGTTAATGCTTTTAGGTAGGTCATTGATATATATAATAAACAATAGAGGTCCCAAGACACTGTCTTGAGGCACACCATATTTAACTACTCGACCCGATGATCGATAAGTTTCTTCATGTTTGGTGAGTGTGTTTACTGATGTTATTTCTGTATATTGCTTTCTATTCGTAATATATGATTCTATGAGACGCGAAACGTTACCTCGGATACCATAAGCTTCTAACTTCCTAATCAAAATGTTATGAGAGACATAGTCAAACGCCTGCGTCATATCACAAAATATGGTGCTAACAGGAATGTTTTTGTCTACATTTATCATGACTTTATACAAGAACTCATAATAGCCATATTTATTGTTTTATTATTGAAAGCCTTTCTGTTCTTGAGTTAGTATATTGTTCTTCTCAAGTGTATAATTGTTTATATATATGTTTCTCAAATATTTTAGAGATAATACTTATGAGAGAGATAGGTCGGTAGTATTGCATAAGTTGCTTATCTTCTTTTTTAAATAACGGCTTTACAATCGATATTTTCAGTGCCTCTGGAAAAATACCAGTATCGATGCTTGGATTTAAATATAACTCAAATGTATACAGATTTCTCCAGCAACAGCTTTGACGACTTTCGTTGAAAGACCATCATAACCCACACTATTTGTATTTCTTAATGAGTTTATTATTTTGTATATTTCCGCAGGGTTACACGGGACTAAAAAGAAGGAGTTTAATCTGTTTTCTATTAAAGATGTAACATTTTTAAAAGAATTATTTATGGGGTTTATTTTTTCAATAAAGTATGTATTAAATTCATTAGCTATGTCTTTAGGTTTAGTGATTATATTATTGTTGATTTTAATTTTTCTAATAATGTCTCTGGGTAAATTTAGTTTTGAACTATTAATTATCTTCCAAGTTGCTTTAGATTTACACGCAGAGGTCTTTATTGTATAGTTATTTTGCGCTTTCCGAGTAAGCTTAATTATAAGTTTTAGTCTTTTAGAATAATTAGTAAAATTATTTTTGTTTATTTCATTTGGTTTATGCCTATATTGCCATAATAATTGGCGCTTCTTTTGCTACATATTTTATGCCGCGAGATATCCATTTAGGTTTTTGATAGTATTAATAATTTTAGTTACCTGGAAAACATAACTTATAGTAAAGAGTAAATGTATCTAAAAAAATATTGTAGGCATCATTAGGATCAGAAGTTTCGTATACATTCGAAAACGATAAGCTTTTTAAACAACTTTTGAATTTACTTATGTTTTCCTTACAATAGTCTTTTTTAGTGACTCGCCAGTATTTATTATTAAAATTGTTTGAACAGGAAATTTGAATATTTGTGCTGTGTGATCAGATAATCCTAGTTCACGCACTTTAACAACACATTTTAGTAAAGTTATGAGCGATGTTGTCAATACATGTTTGACTTTTTAGAGTAGGTTGATTTACTGCCAATTTCAAACCAAAATTCATAAATACACATTCAAAATCTAAAGTCTGTACATTTCGCTTCAATAAATCTACGTTAAAATCACCCGCTATTACAATATTAGCATAACAATTCTTACTTAGTGTTTGCAATATTATTTGTATTTTCTCTATACATAAATAAAAATTACTAAGTTTAGGAACCCTGTATACACATGCTAAAACTATCTTATAGTCAATCAGTTCAATTGCGCAGCATTCAAACACGCCAGTTACAGATATTTTTGCAATTTGATTTAATTCCTTAAAACGATGGCCGTTTTTGACGAGTATGCATGATCCTCCTCTCTTACTTTCCTTTCGAGCAAAACATGCTGCTAGTTGATAATTTGGAATACTTAGGAGGGATTCATAACCTGCCATGATAAAATGTTCAGTAAAACATAAGATGTCCACATTTATATTTTCATCTAATAGTTCATCAAGGCTCACCGAGATTGCTTCAGATTTGTTCATTAATCCTGCAATATTCTGATGTAGAACATGCAGGTGTTTAGTGGTCACGAAAAAAGGTTTCTTCACCTGTTTCCTGCGGCGTGCATTCATTGATTCTACTTGGTTGGTTCAAAGTGATAATTACTTGATCGTCATGAGCAGAAAATAATTCGTAATCTATCATTATATTTGACATAATGTTCTCGTAGATGTTCTTCCATCCGGTTTTATTTATTATTCCAGTCTTATAGAGAACATTTCATGTGTCGAGAGAAATTACTGTCGAAAAAATAGGCATATTTTGATTCTTTACGTCTAAGCATAGATTATTGAATAGCTCGACTCTGTAATTGTGTATGAGTGCACCTTTATGTAGGTTGGTGTACATACGATGCTATTGGTATGAGTTGCATTTTTCAATGACTTTTAGGTCCTCCAATATATTTAAGTACTCGTTGTTTTTTATATCATTTTCACCTATAAAAATCAAGCAGTAATCTTTCATTGTAAAGTCTTGTAGCTTATTTTCAATATTATTTAACCAATCGTTTGTGGCAGTATTTGGTAGTAGATAATGGCAGTAGTCAAAATCATCCAAGAATATTTTTTCAATTAATGGCAGAGTTCCCTTTGTGCAGCCGCTGCTTATTATACAGTTTATTTTTTGTTTAGATTTGGTTTTTGTTTGTTCTGTTTGTGTCTGTGCGTCCATATTGAGATAGGTAGTCTATGTTTCTTTATTTAACATATTAGAGTTACTCTTTTCGTTATTATCCTCTCATCATCATTCTCTAAACCATTTCCCATTATCTGGGGTCGGCGCAGTAAATCTTTTGTTGTTCCTCTCTATCAGCCGTCATTTCCATACTTACCCCTTCTCATTCTCATATCACTCTTCACACAATCGATCCATCTTTTTCGGCCTTCCTCTGCCCGTGTGTGTCCTCCACATTCATATTCAACACCTGTTTTGTGACATGACTTTCATTCCTCCGCATCACATGCCCAAACCATGCCAATCTGCTTCCTCTCTCACCTTTTCTACCACTGGCGCTACTTTCAGGCTTCCTCTTATATACTCATTCCTTATCTTATCCATCCTTGTCACACCACACATCCATCGTAACATTCTCATTTCATTCGCATGCAGTCTATTTTCATCCTTCTTCTTGACGGCATTCACTTCCATACATGACGACAGGTCGGATGATCGATTTGTAAATTTTCCCTTCAGCCTTATTGGCATTCGGGGTCGCACGTTGTGGCTGTGACCTGTCGCCATTTCATCCACCCTGCGTTAATCCTATGCTGCACAGCTCTATCTATCCGCCGTCGCCTTGAATGAGGGAACCGAGGTACTTGACATCTGAGCAGATAGGTATAGCGCCATCCAACGACATGGGTACAGGACTGGAAAGGCCGCCGAAATCACAGCACAGATATTCGGTTTTGGATCTGCTGATCTTCAAGCCAACACTTTCCAGCCTGTTGCCACCCCGTCAGTCTGCTCTGTACCGATGCCTTTTTTTTTTTTTTTTTTTTTTTTTAATTTATTAAACTTAGGACCACAAACAAGTTCACAATTATTAACTTATCTAATATAATTACTAAACATTTTTATTATTGTGAACTCAGCAACGCTGGTCACTTACTTAATTATAACACTTTTCAACAATAAATAAAGCTTGTTACATTATAACTTGACATTGACAATATCTTATTATTCTTAATCTAGAAGTAAAATCTAAATACAGTATCGACTGACAAGTATTGTAGTTATGATAGGAAATATGACCACTGCCATTTTTTTTTTTTTTTTTAAATGTTTAAATGTTCATATATTCCATTATCTACTCAATGAGTACTTGTTTAAATTTCTCAGTGACAATCTTCTTATAATTACCTCGTTTAGTGGCATTAATATCGATATCATTAAAATTCTCATTGTACGAGTGCATCATACGTGATAAAGAGGACCTTCGTCCCGCGTTAGTTCGACATAAATTAATACGGAAAAGTTTATGAGAATGGGCCGCGCTGATGTGCTCTGGTAGGTACCCTATAATTTATATTCTCAGTTATATCCATACAGTCGTATCTATTGTGACAGATCATAAAATAACATTGCCTCGAGAATGTGTACGCCTTGATTTAAGAGTGGTAAGATTATATTTTGCCATGAGTTCATTGTACGGTATTTTTTTCTCGCATATTTATAATGGATGTATTTAAGAAATTTCTTCTGCACAATTTCTAGTTTATCAGTATATTTTTATATAGAGGATTCCAAATAGTCACTGCATACCTAAATGACATCGTATTAAGGATTTATAAAGATGGGTAAGTCAATGGATTTTAAACGTATTACCAGATCGGATGACGAAACCATACATCTTATAAGCTTTGTTAATAATATTTTCAATGTGTATACTTAGATGTAGTTTAGTGTCTAAAGTTACCCAAGATCCCTGATTGCTACTTCTTGAGATAAGGGTACCACATAAATAATAGATGCAAGAGCTGATTTTTTCTTTTTGTAAAAGTTATAGATTTACATTTGTTAAGACTGAGTTCTAATTTATTCCTATTACAGTACGAAGTGAAACGGTTTAAATCATCCTGGAATTCTAAATGGTCATTAGTGTTGTTGATAATTTTGTATACCCTTAAGTCATCAGCATAAAAGGAACCTACTTGAACGGAAGCACATATTAATGTCATTTATAAATATTATGAATAGAAAAGGACCAATAATAGATCCTTGTGGCACGCCCAAGTAATCGGTACACATTCCGATTCATGACCCTAATAACCACTTTTGCATTCTGTTTGAAATGTAAGACTTAAACCACCGCCATAGATTACCTCTTATTCCATTATAGGCAATTTTTCTAGTAGCATTTTATGGTCAACCCGGTCAAATGCCTTGCGAAAATCTGTATACACACAGTCAACTTGCTTACGCATCGAGAGCTTGAAATAGGAAGGTCGAGTAAATAATTAAATTAGTCACAGTGGATCGATTCTTAACAAAGCCATGCTGTTGTAATATTACGTTACGTAAGAGCGGATAAACGGCGTTATGTACTAATCGTTCAAAAATCTCGCCACGTAGGTAGTATGGAGATAGGTCTATAATTTTCAACTTCTTTCTTAGACCCTCCTTTGTGTACGGGCACTATTCTAGCTGTTTTCCAGACTTTGGGAAAAATCCACATTGCAAACATTTATTATACAAGAGGCATACCGGTTCATCAATAACCTCAGCAGTTGCTTTTAGAAACAGAGCATGGACATTGTCCACCCCAGCACCCTTCGTTACATCTAACATCTTTAATAGGTTAGTGACTTCAAGTTTTGTAAGTTTGATGTCGTTTATAAGAATATCAGGTGTTTTAGTATCGTCAATAACGATATCTTGAATATCAAAGTCATCAGTGACCATAGTTGGCTCAAAACCGAATGAAAAAGCTAGAGAATATTGAGCAAACTTGTTAGGACCTGTGGCCACCCTATCTTTAAAATTAACAGTACTCGGTATGTCAGAGATCTTTTACGATTTTTCAAATAAGTCCAAAAGAATTTACTGTTATCCCTAATACTACTCTCTATTACTTATATATAGCAGGTCCAAACTTTTTGAATTTATTTCTGTATATGGAAAAGATATTGTAATTGATTCACTTCGATATTTTTCATTTTGTCCAAGCTTTTTTTAATATCTGAATTAATTCAGGCGTAAACCAACAGGGAAACGATTAGGTTTGACTTTTGATTGGCACATGTTTTTTAATTTTGTAAATTGACTCATAAAAGCATTCAACAGCATCTTCGGCATCTTTGCCCAAAACAGATTTTCCCAATCGATTTTTATAATTTCATCTTTATTTTATCATAGTTAGCCAATCTATAGCATTGTCGAAATGTTATATTACGTTCTAGGTATTTTGTGATTCTGATAAAGTAATGAAAACTTCAAAAGTGAAGAGCATCAGGAGGTACCAACGGTGAGGTCACTGATGATAGGCTGCACTTAGTTGTATTTGTTATAGCTAAGTCTAGGATTCTGTTATTTTATTAAGAATATAGTTCATCTGATGACCGTTTATTAGTGATATAAAATTAATTAGGCACCAGCATGAGGAATTCAAGTTCAAATCTATTATAGGTACAAGGGCCTGGCCGGTATTATTCCAGCCAAGACTCGGCAGATTAAAATCACCAATTATAAAAACTTGTAGTCGATCCAGATAGTTGGTTTTGTAATAAATTAAAAAATATTATATATCAAAATTTTGATTAGGTGGGATATAGACTGCTGAGAGAATATAAACATAGTTTGCAATGCAAACTCTATTAATAAAAATCAACAAGAGGCGGGAGGCTCAAAGTCATGCGTCAGCGTTTCGAGACGGGCTACAGCAGCGAACGGTGCACCGCTATCAGTATGCCTCCGCCGTCTTGCCGGCCGGTCGTTGCACGATTTCTGTCCTTTCTAAAATATGATACCTATCGTCTATAAATTCATTGTCGCTGATATCCTCGTGTAACCAAGTTTCCGTTAATACAATTATGTGTATGTATGAGAGATAATATTCATATAAAGAGTAGTTTTAGTACGTAATCCTCGACAATTTTGGTAATATACAGTTAACATATTAGAATTGAATTTCGATTTATTGTATTATAACCAATAAGTAAAACCGTTCTGCAATATGCGGATAGAAAATGTGAGATATAAATAAAATATTAATAACACAGAACATATTGTGGCATGATAAATGTGATAAGTTAAATTGTGTTTAACAGTTTTTGAATATGATTTTAAGATTTAATATGCGATATAGCGAAATACTTTTAAAATTATTCTTGCCATCATACAATGAGTTCAAAAACTTTTATTATGTATACATAGAATTATGAACGTGTGAGATAATATTCATATAAAGAGTATGCAGCTTAGTACGTAATCCTCGAGAATTTAGGCAATATATAGTTAACATATTAGAATTGAATTTCGATTTATTGTATTTATAAAAAGTAATTAAAACCTTTCGGTGCAATATGCTTATTGAAAATTTTGTGAGATATAAATAAAATATAGCATTACAGGCATGATAAATGTGATTAGAAAAATTATGTTTAACAATTTTATGAATATTATTTTTATGATTTAATATGCGATATAGCCAAATACTTTTAGGTAAATTATTATTGCCATCATACAATGAGATCACAAAAACTTTTATTATGTACGAGTAGATACGATTAGATTTATAGACGTGTGGGTTAGACAATGGTGAATAGTTATTACTTAAGTTATCATAACAATAAGGTGAATTCTTAATATTATTAGGGCTTAATTCTATTAATATCTTGTTCACCACGAATTGAGAATATGGGAGAAGTGTCGTTTTGACGAACCAGTATGGTACCATGTTTAATCCAGACAAATTTGTAATTGTTTTTTCTGGCCACTTCACGACTGAGTAGAAATAATTTCTTATTTTTAGGTGTCAGGTGTTCATTGATGTAAATATTTCGAGAGGTACCTGATATCAGTAGTTGATCTGATTTGACACATTTTACTACCCGCGCAGCAGCAATCACGTTATCCCGTATTATTTTGGTGGAGAATTTCACGATAACATTTTTCGGGTGGGGATTTTTTTTATCCATATGCGGCACTCTGTGAACTGATACTATGTCGGCAGGATTAATAGGGTGCTTAATAATTGAGCCAATGTTTTGAAGTACAGCTATCAAATTTTCATCACGACGTTCTGGAGATTGACAATTTCTATATTAGACTGCCTGACCTGTTGCTCCATCATGTCTATTTTAGATTCCAGCATTGATAACTGAGTGGGGACTTTATTAGAGAATCCTCTTCCATCGTTTTTAAGCGGGCGTCAAAAGCATCTTGCCTATTACTCACATAGTTTACCGAATCATGCATATCGTTTAACCGAAGATTAAATTGGTTCAGGGTTTCATTAATGGATGTTGTTATTTTGCAAATTTCTCTCTCGAGTACCAGATTTACGGCATTTTAACAGAATCTGTGACTACCGCCTCAATGCTAACTTTAAAAGATTCCATTTGGTTAGCTATTTTCAACTCTAACGTATTCATAATTGAGTTCAACTCGTCGGGTTCAGGTTGTTTGCGTTTACGCATATTAACAAAGATATTATTATCAGTTGAAGTTGAAGCGGTTGACAAGTCCGGATTAGATGAACACAACTTAAATTGATTCGGGGGAGTTCGCTGCATGTTCGCCGTCATATCGTCGTCCTTTTCAAATCAAGCTGCGAATATGTTGAGCGGTCCTTTTTGTTATACGACACTTAGTCACGACGCAAGTGAGACAGTCAAATAAAAAGTGCACTAGTCACACAAAATTGTTACTTATGGATATTGCAATAGTTTCGATACTCAAACGTTAAAAATATTACAAATAATGGAACAGCAAAGTACACAACTGCTTGTAACAAGCTTCACGAACGGAATGAAATGCCTTCTTCCCCGACAAGCACGATGTCATCGGCAAAGAGCATGCACCAGGGTGCCTCATCCTGCAGGTCCGACGTCAAAGCGTCCATAATCAGTAGGAAGAGGTAAGGGCTCAATGCCGACCCTTGGTGCAGCCCTACCGCCACATCGATACTGCCCGTAGTTCCCGCGGCAGATCGTACACATGTACGGGATGCTCTGTACATAGCACGGACCAACCTCACATACTTCCCAGGCATACCTTTCATCTTTAACGCCCACCACAAAACCTCACGGGGAACCCGATCATACGCCTTTTCAAGGTCGACAAAAACCATGTGCAGATCTTTATGCACGCGCTTATTCGCACAATTGGCGTAATGCGAAATGGCATCTGTCGTACCTCGACCGGGCATGAATCCGAACTGGTTTTGTGTTATCTCACACCTTCTCATTCTTCTCTTATTATTCTTTCCCAGACTTTCATCATGTGACATGAGTTTTATTCCCCGGTAACTTGCTGCAGTTTTGGACGTCTCCTTTGTTTTTAAAATGGGGACCAGTATACTGCTGCACCATTCTCAGGTATTTGTTCTTCCTGCAACAATTTACCGAAAAATAAACTCAACCACTTCCATCCATCCGCCCTCAGCAACTTCCACACTTCTACTGGTATTCCATCTGGGCCGACCGCCTTCCCATTCTTCATATTCCTAACAGCCATTTTACTTCTTCCACACTAATTTCTCTCACTAAGCCCATATTCACTGGTGGGTTTTCAAGCCATTCCATTCATTCTCCTCATTCATCAATTTCTCAAAATACTCCTTCCATCGCTTTATACTTTCATCGTCAAAATCCTTCCAGAATCATCTTTTATACATTTTACATGTGAAACATCTCTTCCATTCCTTTCTCTCGCTCTTGCAATTTGAAAAAGTCGTTTTTGCCCTTCGAGGCTTTCAAGGGACCGATATCGGTGCAGTCGTAGAACAGAGACGGTTCTGATTTTTTTATAAAAATTGTTTATTGCATAAATCGACATGTAATTATGAGTTTTTTCGTTTGATGACACTTTTTTGTAATAAAAGGTGCTAAATGCCTGAGATATAGTCTAGAATAACGACGGATTTGATTCTTTGAGCGTAGTACAACGCCCGATTAAAGAATGCGTCCGTGTTCGGCGGACGGCACTCGTCCCCGCACCCCCACCGCGGCGGATCACTAGTGTCGTTTTTGTTCTACGGAACGCGCACATGTCACTCGCGGCGAGTTTTAAAATAAATTTCAAATTATTTCTAAAATCAAAGTAGTTTACGTATGTATTTAACTCGAATAAGTAAAAATATGAACGAGGTCAAAACGAATGTTAGCGTTGGAAAATGATGATAAAGGTACGGATGTAGATCAAAGAATAATAATAACAATTGTATAGAAAAATCAGAAGAGCTGTCAACACACATTACGGGTAAGTGAATATCATAATATTTTATTGCTTTACTAAGACTTTGTATGTTGTTTGGTTATTACATAAGATTGAATTTATTTATCCACGCACAACGACGGTTTGTCAAACTCGTCGTTGTCCATGGATAATTTTATTTTTATTTTTGTGTTAACACAGTTTAAATAATATTAATAGTATTTATACGTGTCACAACACATCCTTGTTAGTCGTGTTATTTTTCTTGATGGAATGGATTGACCGTCAATGTTCTATGGAACATTCTAGGGCGTATTGTACGACCCGTCATTTTCTACGGATACATGCTAGTTGAATATGCATATCCGACATTATTCATGGATTTTTTTATCATACGTCGTTGTTCATTTATAAATAGACTCACTTTGATATTTTTTTTTCTTATAATTTGTTTTCATTATTAGCATCACGCTTTTTAAATAGTTTTTCCATGTATGTTTGAAAATAGTTTTATTAAGGTTTTATTCTATTGTAATAATACAACATTAACCCTGATATGGCCTAATATCTTTTATCAATCGCGATGACACGGTGGTTGTGTTGTTGGACAATCGGAATAGGTTACGAGTTTGACTTCCGAGCGAGTACATTTGTAAAATTACATATTCTAAAATCTATAGAAAGTACACGGTATATGTTGTTGAGGGAAGGTAATGGTAACAAATTCGTTTTGATATTTTTGCTTAAAACCTACTTAGCAACTACTTATTTTTTTCAGCGGAACAGACCTGTGAATCGCCGTTACCACTTGAAGCAGTTGAAATATTGTCAACTCAGCTAATGCAAGATGTATGGAATGATGCCCTTTCAGAAAATGACATTCAAGAACCACCAGTCACATACCATCAAGACGAGTCAACTGCAGCAGATTCCGTTCCTGAACAAAATGAAGATCCTTTTATGCCTGTAGGTGAAATGACTCCTATTAGCGCAATTGATTTTCCTCCATCAGAAACCTCAAAGGTACATAGTAACATTAGATCTCAACGCCGTTGACTCCCATTTTAATGCTTTACCATCCCCATTAACTGAAAATTTCGACGGTTCTTCTCAAGTGTCTTTTAATACTCAGTATCCTCCCAGTAAATAGACATGCAAAATGTGATGATCCGTTTTGTTGCCAACATGAAACTGATGATTTTCCTGCCCTTCAGTATCTACTATTGGTACAAACTCTAACCAACCATCTCCATCGTGTTCAACGTTTTAAAAACAGAGGAAAAAGCGCACTCAAAATATGATGATTGGGGAGAAATAAAGCGAAAAACCTAAAAAACCAAGGCAAAACGTATGTTTCAAAAAGAGGGCGTATAGTTGATGCTAAAATAATGGGTTCTCCATGCAAATGCAGATTTCAATGTACTAAAAAAATTTCAAATGAAGAGCGTCTTGAGATTTTTACCAGGTTTTGGGAACTTGGTAGCAAAGAAAAGCAATGGTTGTATGTAGCTAACTATACAAAAAAACAACCGAAAAACAGGACATTCGCGACAGTTAAAACATAATAGAGTATTTACATATAAATATTATTTACCGAAAAAACTGATAACACTACCATTTATGACAAAATTGATGTCTGCAAAATCATGTTTTAAACACTCTGGGTATCAGCAGGCGTACAGCAAGAACTGCCTAGCAAAAACATGATGGCAGCTCAGATGTCGAACAAGACATGAGAGGGCGTCACAATAATCATAAAATAGTAATTGATAACGAAATGTTGTTATCCGTATGCGCCCATGTCAACTCTTTCGTGCCAATAGAATCGCACTATTGTCGGAAAGGGTCAGGCTTTATTTAGAAGGTCTGAGTGTGGCCCGCATGTTCATGATGTACAATGACTGGCTGGACTTAACAAGTATTCGAAAAAGCTACTCTCCGACAGTACCGAGATATTGTAAACAGTCAATTTAATCTATCATTTCACATTCCTAAAAAGATACTTGTGACCAATGCCATATTTTTAAACAGACTGAAAACCCTTCTGAAGAATTGAAAGAACAACACAAAACATCAATCACATAAGACTACCTAGACAGCTAAAAATTCTGACAAAAATGCAGCTGTTTTATCAAACGGTAGGATTTTATGTGCAACATTCGACTTTCAAAGGTTTTATCGTGCCCACATGGACAGATGAGTGTACTCTATTACAAACGCAAGCTGTCTTGCTACAATTACAATATTTGATGTTTCTACAAAAAGGATATTGTTGTGTGGGACGAATGTGGCGAAACGAGGCTCTAATGGGTCGCTAGTTGTCTATATGATTTTATGAAAGATATTTCTGATAAAGGGTAAAGGATTTCAGGTTTTGGTCAGACAACTGTGCTGGCCAAAATAAGAACCATATTATATTTGCACTCTACAGTCATGTGGCAAAAAGTTTGGTGTTACTATTACTCACCGCTTTCTTGAAAAGGGCACACTCAAACGAGGGTGACTCTGTGCACTCAGTGATCGAAAGAGCTGGAGAGCATAAAGTCATTTATACTCCGGAAGAGTGGAAGCTTCTAATAAGATGGGCGAAATCTGAGAATCCATACAGTAAGAGATCTTAATAGAGAACAGGTTTATAACTTTAAAGTTATTAAAAAAACTGGACAAAGATACACAAATGAAAAATAATGTGGACAAGAATAAGAAGTAGTAATTGAAGAAAGTCAACCTAATAAAATGCAGTATAGATATAGCCTAGAAGACGATTCAATGACGTTAATAATTCGCAGGAGACAAAATATTACAACACAAACACTTAAAAAGCAACTTATTCAGGGCCAATTGATATTACAAACGATAAATATAAAGATATCATCAGCCTTTGCGAGACTGGAATAATCCCAGAAAAATACCATCCTTATTTTCGATCCTTGCACACAGTCTCACAGTAGAAGCGTCAGGATATGCTGATGGTACTGATGATGATGATGACGATTGCTAAAAACAAAACTTATCAAAATTTTTGAGTCTGATTAGTTTATATTATGTAGGTTACATTATTCTAAGAAAAGTTTAAGACTGTTTTAAATGTTACCACGAACAGAGTTCCTAGTTACCGTCTATTATAATAATAGTTTTATATAAGATATACTGTTATTTAATTGAAATTGAATACTGTACTCTACTTTTGAAAATACATATTTTTAATGTATACTAATAGTACCGTATAAAATAAGTTTACTTTTATATCTGGGTATTCATTTTCCTAACATTATCCAAAAAGTTTTTAGTTTTGTAGTTGTAAGAATTTGATTTGAAAACCTATTTCT
Organism: Parnassius orleans; assembly: GCA_029286625.1. Classification (NCBI taxonomy): domain Eukaryota; kingdom Metazoa; phylum Arthropoda; class Insecta; order Lepidoptera; family Papilionidae; genus Parnassius; species Parnassius orleans. Next base: position 20,467 of record JAGSMP010001064.1, on the reverse strand, counting down.
CGTGCCTTAAGTGATATAAAATATGTAAAATTATAAATTTTTGTTATTTCAGTTCCTAGACCTACATATTTCAAAACCGCCCATAATTTTTTGTAACTACGCCTAGAATATTGACGGAAAGTATCATCCGTCATGAACCAAAATTTGAACTCCATACAATAACGTCGGTTGATTACATACGTCACATTATGCGAGAACAACGACCGATGACTTTTTTACGAAAACTATACATATTAGGAATTTGTAGTGTAAATCACATTAAAAACTCGTCATACATAACAACTTGTCCAAATTTCACGTTAATTGAATTACTAGTTTTAAAAATATAGAGTAATATTCCATAAAAAATCTTTGGACGGCTCTCCTGTAAAATTGCTAAATTGCAGATCCGTCTTTGTTCTACGACTGCGACGACGTTGCAGTCGTAGAACAGAGACAGTTCTGATTTTATAAAATTGTTTATGCATAAATCGACATGTAATTATGAGTTTTTCGTTTGATGACACTTTTTGTAATAAGGTGCTAAATGCCTGAGATATAGTCTAGAATAACGACGGATTTGATTCTTTGAGCGTAGTACAACGCCCGATTAAAGAATGCGTCCGTGTTCGGACGGCACTCGTCCCACCCGCTCACCGCGGCGGATCACTAGTGTCGTTTTTGTTCTACGGAACGCGCACATGTCACTCGCGGCGAGTTTTAAAATAAATTTCAAATTATTTCTAAAATCAAAGTAGTTTATACGTATGTATTTAACTCGAATAAAGTAAAAATATGAATTCGAGGTCAAAACAAAGATAGTAGCGGTGAAAATGATGATAAAGGTACGGATGTAGATCAAAGAATATTGGTTAATAATAACAATTGTATAGAAAAATCAGAAGAGCTGTCAACACACATTACGGGTAAGTGAATATCATAATATTTTATTGCTTTACTAAGACTTTGTATGTTGTTTGGTTATTACATAAGATTGAATTTACTTATCGTACAACGACGGTTTGTCAAACTCGTCGTTGTCCTATGGATAATTTTATTTTTATTTTTATTTTTATTTTTGTGTTAACACAGTTTAAATAATATTAATAGTATTTATACGTGTCACAACATCCTTGTTAGTCGTGTTTATTTTTCTTGATGGAATGGATTGACCGTCAATGTTCTATGGAACATTCTAGGGCATTGTACGACCCGTCATTTTCTACGGATACATGCTAGTTGAATATGCATATCCGACATTATTCATAGGATTTTTTTATCATACGTCGTTGTTCATTTATAAATAGACTCTTTGATATTTTTTTTCTTATAATTTGTTTTCATTATTAGCATCACGCTTTTAAAATAGTTTTTCCATGTATGTTTGAAAATAGTTTTATTTAAGGTTTTATTCTATTAAAATAATTACAAACATACAACCTTGATATAGCCTAATATCTTTTATCAATCGCGATGACACGGTGGTTGTGTTGTTGGACAATCGGAATGGTTACGAGTTTGACTTCGAGCGAGTACATTTGTAAAATTACATATTCTAAAATCTATAGAAAGTACACGGTATATGTTAAGTTGAGGAAGGTAATAGTGTAACAAATTCGTTTTGATATTTTTGCTTAAAACCTACTTAGCAACTACTTATTTTTTCAGCGGAACAGACCTGTGAATCGCTTAATTTACTGAAGCAGTTGAAATATTGTCAACTCAGCTAATGCAAGATGTATGGAATGTGCCCTTTCAGAAAATGACATTCAAGAACCACCAGTCACATACCATCAAGACGAGTCAACTGCAGCAGATTCCGTTCCTGAACAAAATGAAGATCCTTTTATGCCTGTAGGTGAAATGACTCCTATTAGCGCAATTGATTTTCCTCCATCAGAAACCTCAAAGGTACATAGTAACATTAGATCTCCAACGCCGTTGACTCCCATTTTAATGCTTTATCCCCATTAACTGAAAATTTCGACGGTTCTTCTCAAGTGTCTTTACCCAATACTCCAGTATCCTCCCAGTAAATAGACATGCAAAATGATGATCCGTTTTGTTGCCAACATGAAACTGATGATTTTTCCTGCCCTTCAGTATCTACTATTGGTAAAACTCTAACCAACCATCTCCATCGTGTTCAACGTTTTAAAAACAGAGGAAAAGCGCCTGAAAATATGATGATTGGGGAGAAATAAAGCGAAAAACCTAAAAACCAAGGCAAAACGTATGTTTCAAAAGAGGCGTATAGTTGATGCTAAAATAATGGGTTCTCATGCAAATGCAGATTTCAATTAAAAATTTCAAATGAAGAGCGTCTTGAGATTTTTACCAGGTTTTGGGAACTTGGTAGCAAAGAAAAGCAATGGTTGTAAGCTAACTATACAAAAACAACCGAAAAACAGGACATTCGCACGACAGTTAAAACATAATAGAGTATTTACATATAAATATTATTTACCGAAAAACTGATAACACTACCATTTATGACAAAATTGATGTCTGCAAAATCATGTTTTAAACACTCATCAGCGAGCGTACAGCAAGAACTGCCTGGCAAAAACATGATGGCAGCTCAGATGTCGAACAAGACATGAGAGGGCGTCACAATAATCATAAAATAGTAATTGATAACGAAATGTTGTTATCCGTATGCGCCCATGTCAACTCTTTCGTGCCAATAGAATTCACTATTGTCGGAAAGGGTCTTTATTTAGAAGGCAGTCTGAGTGTGGCCCATGTTCATGATGTACAATGACTGGCTGGACTTAGTAAGTATTCAGCTACAACTCTCCGACAGTACCGAGATATTGTAAACAGTCAATTTAATCTATCATTTCACATTCCTAAAAAGATACTTGTGACCAATGCCATATTTTTAAACAGACTGAAAACCCTTCTGAAGAATTGAAAGAACAACACAAAAGACATCAATCACATAAGACTATTGCTGGAGACAGAAAAATTTGACAAAATGCAGCTGTTTTATCAAACGGTAGGATTTTATGTGCAAATTCGACTTTCAAAGGTTTTATCGTGCCCATGACAGATGACAGAGTGATCTATTACAAACGCAATCCTACAATTTTACAATATTTGATGTTTCTACAAAAAAGATATTGTTAGTGTGGGACGAAAGTGTGCGAAACGAGGCTCTAATGAGGTCGCTAGTTGTCTATATGATTTTATGAAAGATATTTCTGATAAAGGGAGAAGGATTTCAGGTTTTGGTCAGACAACTGTGCTAAAAAAAGAACTGTATTATATTTGCACTCTACAGTCATGTGGCAAAAAGTTTGTTACTATTACTCACCGCTTTCTTGAAAAGGGCACACTCAAAACGAGGGTGACTCTGTGCACTCAGTGATCGAAAGAGCTGGAGATAAAGTCATTTATACTCCGGAAGAGTGGAAGCTTCTAATAAGATGGGCGAAATCTGAGAATCCATACGAAGTAAGAGATCTTAATAGAGAACAGGTTTATAACTTTAAAGAGTTATTAAAAAAGAAACTGGACAAAGAATACACAAATGAAAAAATAATGTGGACAAGAATAAGAGAAGTAGTAATTGAAGAAAGTCAACCTAATAAAATGCAGTATAGATATAGCTAGAAGACGATTCAATGACGTTAATAATTCGCAAGGAGACAAGAAATATTACAACACAAACACTTAAAAACGCTTATTCAGGGCCAATTGATATTACAAACGATAAATATAAAGATATCATCAGCCTTTGCGAGACTGGAATAATCCCAGAAAAATACCATCCTTATTTTCGATCCTTGCACACAGTCTCACAGTAGAAGCGTCAGGATATGCTGATGGTACTGATGATGATGATGACGATTGCTAAAAACAAAACTTATCAAAGAATTTTGAGTCTGATTAGTTTATATTATGTGGTTACATTATTCTAAGAAAAGTTTAAGACTGTTTTAAAATGTTACCACGAACAGAGTTCCTAGTTACCGTCTATTATAATAAGTATTTCAATAGTTTATATAAGATATACTGTTATTTAATTGAAATTACTGTACTCTACTTTTGAAAATACATATTTTTAATGTATACTAATAGTACCGTATAAAATAAGTTTACTTTTATATCTGGGTATTCATTTTCCTAACATTATCCAAAAAGTTTTTAGTTTTGTGTAAGAATTTGATTTGAAAACCTATTTCTCGTGCCTTAAGTGATATAAAATATGTAAAATTATAAATTTTTGTTATTTCAGTTCCTAGACCTACATATTTCAAAACCGCCCATAATTTTTTGTAACTACGCCTAGAATATTGACGGAAAGTATCATCCGTCATGAACCAAAATTTGAACTCCATACAATAACGTCGGTTGATTACATACGTCACATTATACTGCAGAGAACAACGACCGATATGACTTTTTTACGAAAACTATACATATTAGGAATTTGTAGTAAATCACATTAAAAACTCGTCATACATAACAACTTGTCCAAATTTCACGTTAATTGAATTACTAGTTTTAAAAATATAGAGTAATATTCCATAAAAAATCTTTGGACGGCTCTCCTGTAAAATTGCTAAATTGCAGATCCGTCTTTGTTCTACGACTGCGACGACGTTGCAGTCGTAGAACAGAGACGGTTCTGATTTTTTTATAAAAATTGTTTATTGCATAAATCGACATGTAATTATGAGTTTTTTCGTTTGATGACACTTTTTTGTAATAAAAGGTGCTAAATGCCTGAGATATAGTCTAGAATAACGACTAGATTAGACTAGATTAAAGAATGCGTCCGTGTTCGGCGGACGGCACTCGTCCCCCGCACCCCGCTCACCGCGGCGGATCACTAGTGTCGTTTTTGTTCTACGGGAACGCGCACATGTCACTCGCGGCGAGTTTTAAAATAAATTTCAAATTATTTCTAAAATCAAAGTAGTTTATACGTATGTATTTAACTCGAATAAAGTAAAAATATGAATTCGAGGTCAAAACGAATGTTAGCGTTGGTGAAAAATGATGATAAAGGTACGGATGTAGATCAAAGAATATTGGTTAATAATAACAATTGTATAGAAAAATCAGAAGAGCTGTCAACACACATTACGGGTAAGTGAATATCATAATATTTTATTGCTTTACTAAGACTTTGTATGTTGTTTGGTTATTACATAAGATTGAATTTACTTATCCACCGTACAACGACGGTTTGTCAAACTCGTCGTTGTCCTATGGATAATTTTATTTTTATTTTTTATTTTTATTTTTGTGTTAACACAGTTTAAATAATATTAATAGTATTTATACGTGTCACAACACATCCTTGTTAGTCGTGTTTATTTTTCTTGATGGAATGGATTGACCGTCAATGTTCTATGGAACATTCTAGGGCGTATTGTACGACCCGTCATTTTTCTACGGATACATGCTAGTTGAATATGCATATCCGACATTATTCATGGAATTTTTTTTATCATACGTCGTTGTTCATTTATAAATAGACTCACTTTGATATTTTTTTTCTTATAATTTGTTTTCATTATTAGCATCACGCTTTTAAAATAGTTTTTCCATGTATGTTTGAAAATAGTTTTATTTAAGGTTTTATTCTATTAAAATAATTACAACACATACAACCTTGATATGGCCTAATATCTTTTATCAATCGCGATGACACGGTGGTTGTGTTGTTGGACAATCGGAATAGGTTACGAGTTTGACTTCGAGCGAGTACATTTGTAAAATTACATATTCTAAAATCTATAGAAAGTACACGGTATATGTTAAGTTGAGGAAGGTAATAGTGTAACAAATTCGTTTTGATATTTTTGCTTAAAACCTACTTAGCAACTACTTATTTTTTCAGCGGAACAGACCTGTGAATCGCTTAATTTACTGAAGCAGTTGAAATATTGTCAACTCAGCTAATGCAAGATGTATGGAATGTGCCCTTTCAGAAAATGACATTCAAGAACCACCAGTCACATACCATCAAGACGAGTCAACTGCAGCAGATTCCGTTCCTGAACAAAATGAAGATCCTTTTATGCCTGTAGGTGAAATGACTCCTATTAGCGCAATTGATTTTCCTCCATCAGAAACCTCAAAGGTACATAGTAACATTAGATCTCCAACGCCGTTGACTCCCATTTTAATGCTTTATCCCCATTAACTGAAAATTTCGACGGTTCTTCTCAAGTGTCTTTACCCAATACTCCAGTATCCTCCCAGTAAATAGACATGCAAAATGTGATGATCCGTTTTGTTGCCAACATGAAACTGATGATTTTCCTGCCCTTCAGTATCTACTATTGGTAAAACTCTAACCAACCATCTCCATCGTGTTCAACGTTTTAAAAACAGAAAAGCGCACTCGAAAATATGATGATTGGGGAGAAATAAAGCGAAAAACCTAAAAACCAAGGCAAAACGTATGTTTCAAAAAAGAGCGTATAGTTGATGCTAAAATAATGGGTTCTCCATGCAAATGCAGATTTCAATGTACTAAAAAATTTCAAATGAAGAGCGTCTTGAGATTTTTACCAGGTTTTGGGAACTTTAGAAAGAAAAGCAATGGTTGTATGTAGCTAACTATACAAAAACAACCGAAAAACAGGACATTCGCACGACAGTTAAAACATAATAGAGTATTTACATATAAATATTTACCGAAAAAACTGATACCACCATTTATGACAAAATTGATGTCTGCAAAATCATGTTTTTAAACACTCTGGGTATCAGCGAGCGTACAGCAAGAACTGCCTGGCAAAAACATGATGGCAGCTCAGATGTCGAACAAGACATGAGAGGGCGTCACAATAATCATAAAATAGTAATTGATAACGAAATGTTGTTATCCGTATGCGCCCATGTCAACTCTTTCGTGCCAATAGAATCGCACTATTGTCGGAAAGGGTCAAAAAGGCTTTATTTAGAAGGCAGTCTGAGTGTGGCCCGCATGTTCATGATGTACAATGACTGGCTGGACTTAGACAAGTATTCGAAAAAAGCTACAACTCTCCGACAGTACCGAGATATTGTAAACAGTCAATTTAATCTATCATTTCACATTCCTAAAAAAGATACTTGTGACCAATGCCATATTTTTAAACAGACTGAAAACCCTTCTGAAGAATTGAAAGAACAACACAAAAGACATCAATCACATAAGACTATTGCTAGACAGCTAAAAAATTCTGACAAAAATGCAGCTGTTTTATCAAACGGTAGGATTTTATGTGCAACATTCGACTTTCAAAAGGTTTTATCGTGCCCACATGGACAGATGAGTGTACTCTATTACAAACGCAAGCTGTCTTGCTACAATTTTACAATATTTGATGTTTCTACAAAAAAAGGATATTGTTATGTGTGGGACGAAAGTGTGGCGAAACGAGGCTCTAATGAGGTCGCTAGTTGTCTATATGATTTTATGAAAGATATTTCTGATAAAGGAGTAAAGGATTTCAGGTTTTGGTCAGACAACTGTGCTGGCCAAAATAAGAACCGTATTATATTTGCACTCTACAGTCATGTGGCAAAAAAGTTTGGTGTTACTATTACTCACCGCTTGAAAAGGCACACTCAAAACGAGGGTGACTCTGTGCACTCAGTGATCGAAAGAGCTGAGAGCATAAAGTCATTTATACTCCGGAAGAGTGGAAGTCTAATAAGATGGGCGAAATCTGAGAACCATACAAGTAAGAGATCTTAATAGAGAACAGGTTTATAACTTTAAAGAGTTATTAAAAAGAAACTGGACAAAGAATACACAAAATGAAAAATAATGTGGACAAGAATAAGAAGTAGTAATTGAAGAAAGTCAACCTAATAAAATGCAGTATAGATATAGCCTAGAAGACGATTCAATGACGTTAATAATTCTGGGAGACAAGAAATATTACAACACAAACACTTAAAACGCTTATTCAGGGCCAATTGATATTACAAACGATAAATATAAAGATATCATCAGCCTTTGCGAGACTGGAATAATCCCAAAATACCATCCTTATTTTCGATCCTTGCACACAGTCTCACAGTAGAAGCGTCAGGATATGCTGATGGTACTGATGATGATGATGACGATTGTAAAAACAAAACTTATCAAAGAATTTTGAGTCTGATTAGTTTATATTATGTAGGTTACATTATTCTAAGAAAAGTTTAAGACTGTTTTAAAATGTTACGAACAGAGTTCCTAGTTACCGTCTATTATAATAAGTATTTCAATAGTTTATATAAGATATACTGTTATTTAATTGAAATTACTGTACTCTACTTTTGAAAATACATATTTTTAATGTATACTAATAGTACCGTATAAAATAAGTTTACTTTTATATCTGGGTATTCATTTTCCTAACATTATCCAAAAAGTTTTTAGTTTTGTAGTTGTAAGAATTTGATTTGAAAACCTATTTCTCGTGCCTTAAGTGATATAAAATATGTAAAATTATAAATTTTTGTTATTTCAGTTCCTAGACCTACATATTTCAAAACCGCCCATAATTTTTTGTAACTACGCCTAGAATATTGACGGAAAGTATCATCCGTCATGAACCAAAAATTTGAACTCCATACAATAACGTCGGTTGATTACATACGTCACATTATACTGCAGAGAACAACGACCGATATGACTTTTTACGAAAACTATACATATTAGGAATTTGTAGTGTAAATCACATTAAAAAACTCGTCATACATAACAACTTGTCCAAATTTCACGTTAATTGAATTACTAGTTTTAAAAATATAGAGTAATATTCCATAAAAAATCTTTGGACGGCTCTCCTGTAAAATTGCTAAATTGCAGATCCGTCTTTGTTCTACGACTGCGACGATATAATTTATCTTGCGCCTCTGCCCTACAAATAGCAACTTCCTTCTTCGCTCTCTTCTTACATTCTTTATACGCTCCTCTCTTACTTTCTTTTATGGATTCATTCTGGTCTTCTACGCTCTGCCATTCTTTAAAGGCATTTTTCTTTTCTCTCAAAACTTCTCTAATACTTTCACTCCACCACCACCCATCCTTATCTATCATACGCTTCCCTTTTGATTCTCCTAACACCTTCCTTGCCACACTTCGGATACAATCAGCCATTTCCTTCCAGCACTCATTCACACTCATTCCTTCCATATCACCCATCTCTATCATCTTGTTTACAACTAGCTCTCTAAATTCACTTGCATACCCCTCCATGCAACAAATGCCACTTTATTTTGGGTGGGGACGATCCTTATGTTTGTTGAGGCGAACAGTTAAGCAGATGTCAGCCAGCAGAATTCGGTGCTGGATACTAAGTCTTCACCTGGAAGCACTTTGCAGTTTTTACACTCTTGATTTGGTTCCGTCTTATCAGAAGATAGTCGATCTGTCGCGTGGTGGCCACTTTTATAAGTAACAAGATGCTGATCTCGTTTTGGAACCACGTGTTTACTACAGCCAGGTCGAGCACATGCTGCTTGAAGAACTTCCCCTCACGGTTCCGCATTCCGTACCCCATCCACCGTGTACTCTTTCATACCCGTCATTCACTCTCCTACATGTCCATTAAAATCTCCTCCCATATAAACATCCTCACGCTCAGGTATTCCCATCATCATACAATCAAATTCCTCCCAAAACTTCTCTTTCACTCTCTTCACAGCCTGTTTGCGGAGCATACACTTACAACATTCACTACTTTGTTTTCAATCATTAATTTAACAATTATCATTCATTTACTCTTTTCATCTGTCACTCGTTCTTTCATTCCACTATCTAACACAACTCCTACTCCATTTCGCTTCCCATCACTTCCACAATAATAAAACTTGTATCCTCCCCAATCTCTCTTGCTTTATTGCCCTTCCATTTTGTTTCCTGCAAACAGGCAACATTCACTCTTCGTCGTTTCAAAACATCTGCTAACTCTTCCTCTTCCAGTCATCGTACCTATATTCCAGCTTGCAAACCTCACTCTGACATTCTTCTCTCTCCGGCTTGCCTCTTACGTCGCACCCGCTCCGTAAGGTGCGACAACCCTGCCCACTTCCCACAGGAGCCGGGTGCCCTGCGCGTCGCCTGCGGGGTACGCCCTAGCCCTGTCACATATCCCACAACTCGTACTATTCATTTTGCATGGGATTTGGCAGAGTTTTACAGTCGGCCGCCTGCCTGACACCAACCCTCTTTGGGTATGCTATTGTTGGTAGAGGAAGCTACCATTTTGGGAAAGGAAAAAGAAGTTTGGGGGTAGGAGCATAGGTGTAAGGATACTGTTATCTCGGCAGGAAAGGTATGAGAATAACAGTAGCTCGGGGAGCCGGGGTCGCGTACCCGTATTCCATAACAGGATCACCGGAAAGGTAGGCCAGCATGGAAACCCCCTGACTTACTATCCTTTCGTTATTATCCTCTATAGTTTCTAATTCAATGTCTTGTGTAACAGGCAATTTCTGCTGTCTATACTTTTTTTTTACGAGTTGATGACGATGTATTATTTTTTCTATCAGGGGTTACGCAGATATTTTTATTAGTTTCAACAGTTTTTAACGATTTTTGTAGATCTGATTTCAATCGAAAGTTTTCACAATTCAAATTTTCTATTTCTTGATGCATGCTAAGACTATTACTCATTAGTTGCATCTTAAGTATTTTTATTTCTTCATTTAAACTATTAATTATGTCATTATTGCTATTGTTATGTAGGCTATCTGGCAAGCTCATCATAGTGGTGTCGAGTATTGGTTTCTCATGCTCATGAGTCGAAATAGATAAGCCTACTATCGAGTCTAACGAACCAGTAGTTTGTCATTTCCTATATGTGACATTATCGAATGAATCTGAATCCATATTTTTATTTTTCTAAATTATTTCGTTTGCTTATGGAAGTGGCGCCCTCTCTTATTAAATGCTTAACATGTAACTCAGAGTTTAACTTTCTTCGTAAAATCTTCAAAAATACATACTGTGCTTCGTGGGTTCGAAGCCACGACCACTCGATTCCGCAGCTACATACACGTAGCTGTCTTATGCATTGGGCCACCAAGACCCAATGGATATTGTTGAAAATGTCTATCATAAGTCAATGTATGAGAGATTTGAATTTTACAAAGTCGTTGATATGACTAATCATTTAGGAATTTTTTTCACTTGATGTGCACTTTGTATCGAAGTTTTTTATTCACTTTTTATGTTGAGGATACAAATAAAAATAATAAGGGAAAGAATAAAAACAATGATCTTATTGCTCTACCTTACACATGAAGCATTTTTAAGCAGATCAACGCAGAGAAAAACATCGATGTTTGACAAACAGCAACACAAACAGCCTACACGAAATTCGTGGTACTACAACATGCTAAAACAGATCCCTGGTAGGCGCATTACAACACCTCCAAGGCATTGTCTTCCCCTTTGGCACACCAAAACGTGTTGTAGTTAATTTGGACGAAGAATGTGGAAAGAGTAATAAGAATAATGAAGAATGGCCCAAATTTGTATAAAAAGGGTTATTATAATATTAAGAAATTTATGGATGATAATAACCTCTGGGAATGAGTCAAAAAGAATACTAAAAAGACACATTGGCAAAAATCGTTAAGTACCTTGCAAATAGCAACAAAATGTAGTATCTCAAAATCAACGGGACAAATATAGATCGAAATGCCTAGTTAGCATTTGAAAGAGGATGTGTTTCTCCTGAACCATTGCGGCTTATTGATGAAGAAACAAGACACACCGACCCAGAAACACTGAAGAAAGTAGTTTGTGAAACGATGACCGATCGGTTGCGAAAGATCAACTTCGTACAACACAGGGAAGGCTAAAGTGATGAGGTTCAAGGTGTAAATATGTTCTTCTTAAAGAACCCCTACCTTTAGCGCAAAACTAAGCTAAAACTATGATGGTCCATATGAAGTATTACCGCACGATCGTTACGAAGTTCGACAAATAAATTGAAGAGGACGATCTAGAAGTATGCAATGAAAACTTAAGAGGAAACGAAGATGAAAGGAGTCAGTCGTTTTGGGCCCACTAGAAATTTTAACGACCCTAATGGTATTACATACAAAAAAAAGTTACCAATTTATTATAATAAATGGCCTATACATTTTATGAATATCTAAACGGAATCAAGAAATCTAAAAAAAAATGAGTGGTTTTGATAAATATACATATTATATTTATACTTATTTGTATATTATATATTTATTACTAAAAAGGGATACCACTGAGATTTTTATCCTATTTCTAAAAGTGTTAGCTTATATCATATAACATGGTTCAAAGACACCGTGGAACGAAACGCTATTTTGTCATTGACTTCCGTGCTGGGTAATAACCGACGCCATATTATCATTATAAGCATCATATCTATGTCTGTGGCGGCGGCCGGGTATTACTTGGCATTGACATTCGTCACGCTGCTGTTTTTGTACTATTGCATCTGGAAGATTAGCATACACTGAAAACAATTAAATAATATTTGTGGATTTCAACGCACTGTGCGAAGACAATAACTAGCCGAGACAGGAGCAGATGTGCGCCAACTTTATATTTGTGGATTTCAAGAGGTGAGTATCTTATCTTATGGAATGCGAAGAATTCAACTGTACAAAACCTACAATTGATTTAAAGTTTCAAACTTTTATGTGAAATATATCTTATTTTTGTCACTCTCGAAGTTCTAGTCCAAAAATACTATACTACGGGAACGAAAACTACTAATTTTCGTTTATAATGTATTACATTTTATTTTATTTTTACTGAATATTGAGATATGGTACGATTTTTTAGAAATAATAATAAACGACCCACACCCCCAGACACTTAACGATCTATACATGTTTTAGTACTTAATTATTTTAAGTTTGTAAAAATACTAATAAATATCCCTTCATATTACTAACAAATTCATATGTCAATGTCTAATCAATGCAACAGGTGTTGGATTATATTATACAGGTTAGCCAAATATTCCACATTATGTATATTGGCGTATCCACACATGCCGCCGGGTTTGCCGCTGGCTTTCAGACCGCCTTGCCGCTGAATTTGCCGCCGGCCTGCGGATGTGGTTGCAATTTTCGCAGTAGCGTTGTGACTTTCGTCGAAGTTAGTCGTGTACGTAGGATTGGAAGATGTTGGACTATAATATAGTTGCGTGTATCGCAAGTGTAGTGTTGTATGTTATTATTCATAAAAAGAACCGCAAAATCAAACGAAGATATTGGGTCAGACCAAGTCTACGAAATAGGCCTAACGTGTCCCTGATACTTGAAGATTTTAGAAAGGACGACATAAACCGAAGAAATATTCGTTCGAAAGGAGTCAATCGTTTTTGGGCCCACTAGAAATTTTCGCGACCCTTAATGGTATTATATACAAAAAAAGATATCAATTTATTATTGTAAATAGCATAAAGATTTTATGTAAATCTAAACGGAATTAAGATATCTGAAAAAAAGAGTTGTTTTGATATTTGTGTTCTTGTCATTGGTTCAGATAATGTAATATTAAAAAAAATTGTAGTAGAGATGTGCCAACTCGGAAGAAACTCGACTCGAGTTAACTTGAGTTGAAATTCACGTAACTCGAATAGTACTCGAGTTACGCAACTCGTATTGGCGGAACAAAGTTGTGTCAGTTTGTTACAAATTATTTTGATATTTGTTCCTCCATCCAAGATAATTATTATTACTTAACTTAATAGGTAGTTATATTTTATTGGTTTGCGTATAGACAATTTTTATAAAATAATATCAATCTAACTTTATGACGTAGCGTATAGTTAATGTTATTAATAATTTAACTATCACGTATTATACTTAATCAGCTTGTTGATATTACATAATATATCAATAAATTGTTCGAATTAGTAAGTCGAGTTCATCACTAAATTGTAGACAGATACTGAATTGACCGTAAGATAAAGATGCGACTCGAGTAGAATTTTGTGACTCGAGTCACTCAGGTTTATCATGTCACTGTAGTTGTACTCGAGTTTTGAGTTATGCGAATTAACTATTTACAGCCCTGCATCGATTGAAGTTTATCACTCGAGTTGATAATAGCGATTACCTTAGTTAAAGCATTTTTAAATAATAATAATAATACTGTTTGATAATTAAATTACTAGTTCAAGTTTTTTTTATTATAGTTTTTAATACAATATAAAGTGGAGTTTCTATATTAATATACTTTTTAAATAGGTACCTTTATTAAATAAGTAATATGTGACAATATGAAATAAAATACAAATATTTATTATTTATTTATTTGTAGTATTTCCATGTTTTTTATTTACTGCAGACATGTGTAGCATTTCCAGATCTATAAACTGCTTTTCGCATATCTTACAAATCGCTTCCATTTTTTAAAATAAGCCACACTGACGATTTTTGTTTTGTTGTTTCATTGTTATCATTCATACTTTAAACAAACAAGTATATATAATCACCTTTTATGTTATGCACTACTTATACGAAGTAAAAAAAAATAACAATGATAACACAATCACGATATTATAAATCAAACTAAGTTCATATTTGACTACAACATGCCAGATGCAAGTTTCACGCCCGCGGCGCCTTATACTATGTGAATTAGTTGATTAGATGATAGAATTAATGAATTAGTGAACTGACATCTATCTAGCGCTCTCCGAATCCACACGGTGCGTCGAGTTGACTCGGTAACTCGAGTGCAAGCGGACTTGAGTAAAATTTATTTTCACTCGAGTACCGAGTTACAGATTCACTCGATTGAATCGAGTGAAAACAGAGTTCTAGTTGCATCACTACTTTAAGATTAAAGTATGTGGTTAATTGTTATATACTTTAAAATAATTTTTAGTAGCAAACTAGCAAAATTAATTAATAGCTAAAAGTTTATACGTGTTTGTTTACAAGACAATAAAATAAATATCGTCTCATCGATGCACAAGTGTTTAACATATAATGGATAATATCTATTTTTCCTTTTTATTTTTTGTGGTCGCCTGCAAATTGCCAATGACATTCAAAATTGAAAAATGAAAACTAATGAGTTTAGTTAATTAATATAAGTATGTATCACAGAACACAATTACTCGCTAAGGTATGTATGTAATACACGAGTATACTTTTACAATTAGAATTTTGGAAAATCTAAATAAGATCTATAATTTATGATGAATTACCTAAAAAAAAATGACAAACACAGGTCTTAGAACCTTATTAGTATGTTAAAAGTGACAAAGTATTAAAGTTTTATGTTATTAGTAAAATCTAAATTAAATAATAGATAGAATAAATACATAAATGAAGTTTTTCTGTATGTTATAAGAAAATTAGAATCTATGGGTCGAGGAATTTAAAGATTTGATGTAGCATCATCGGCTTTGAAGAGCGATTCATTTAACTGCATTTAGGTATAAATACCTTATGTATTCAGCGCAAGTTGCTCCATAAACTTGACAATACCAAATGGCATCAAACATGGATCCTGAATTTATGCCAGCCATAGTAGATAGACAGTATAGATAGTACATATATTTATGTGTAAATAAGTACTTATTACTTGTACTAGAAGCAAATATACAGTTTGCATAAGTATTGTAACTTAGTTATGCCATTTTTACTTGTGTAATGGTTATATCCTTGTTGATCAGATGCTTCTATTATCCTTAGACTGATGTGTTGTTAACTCTGCAGAAAGGAATATTATTTTGTCATCTACTATCAGATAATTAATATAAAAATAATATCTTTTTCCCCTACATGAAACTAGTGAAAATAAGAAATCAGACAACTTTTACATAGTCAAATATTGTTGATGTAAATCCATAACTACTATTTGTGTATTTGATCATATGGAGCTGATTAATGGTGTATATTTTATAATAATTTCTTATTTATTTAACATACAGGCAGAGACAACAAAATACTGACAGAAATATGGAAATGTAGTTTATTGACATTGAAGTATAGTATATATATAGTCTTATACAATATTCATTAATTTTTTTCAGGTGGATCGCTTAGAATAAATGGGTATGTTTTGTAGGCTGAAATCTTGCAGAGCTGCTCGTAGGCAGAGACAAAAAAGTATATGGATATTGAATACAACAGTCTTATATCATATCTCATAACATTGAAAATATCCTTCTGATTCATGTTATTATCAAGTTATTTTGAAAATATCTTTTGAAATGATAATGACTGACAATAATAAATACAATTAAATTATACATGTGTTTTTGTTATCCTTACACAACCAGTTTAAAACATCTTACTTCATATTTATCAGTGTGTAATAACATAGATAAACTAGGTAAGTCATTTTGGCTTTAATGGTGTTTGGGGTATGATAACTAATCAGTTAATATATTTTAAAACAAAGTTTACACACTGCACCTTTACTAATCAACCAAAACATATTAAAACAAAGACTTGACACCGCACCTGTCTGTATGTCTGTTCCACTATTAGATTACACTATAGACTGCTTTGGAAATAATTACAACAATATATGCAGTGGCCTTTTACTTTGTGTTTTATCCTTATACAACCAGTTCAAAACAGCTTTCTTACTATATAGCATTTAAAGCTAATATTATAAATAGACATATTATCCTTTATTCATCTTGGCTTTAATCATATTTATTTAATTACTGTAATGGTGTGTGTGATGTATATTCACTAATTAATTAATACCTGTAAAAATAGTCTCCACACCACGTTTGTTTGTCTGTGCACTGTTTTGCCGGAACTGCTAAAAGGATTTTCCATCTATCTTAAAATATCTATAATTGCTGAATGTACCTACAAATTCGTTTAATACTATTAATTATTAAGCTATTATATTCTATATACACTATTCTAACTCATAATATCGGTGAAAACTACTAGAAAATCGCTTTTAGTTTGTTTTAAGGTTATTGCGATATTCATATTTTAATTTTTAATTCCTCAGAATTCCCGTTAAATGCGATAAAACTAATATTAATTTTGTAATCTATAGATTATAAGAAATAAATCAACATACATTTCATTGAGGTTCACTAAAATTCGTGGTGGGGCCATTCTCCATACAAAAAGAAACTGTCTCCTATAACAAGGATTTTTGACTTTTCTAAGGATCTCTAGTGAAGAATTTGCAATATTACTGAATTTAACTGGACCCATGATATCAAAAACTGTCACCCGCTGGAGAAATGCTGTGTCAGCTTCCGATCGACTAGCAATTACTTTGAGATACCTGGCTACAGGAGACTCTTATTTTTCACTCGGTACAATTACTGTTTAAAGTGTTTCCACAAGTTATTTCTTTAATAATTCCAGATGTTTGTCAAGCTTTGGTATCTACATTATCCAATTATTTAAGGGTAAGTACAAATATCCGTAACACGTTAGGTAGTTAGAAACTGAACGCCTATATTAGAAAACAAAACAGATTATTATATATTATTATTATTATTCACACAGTTATGGCATGTACAAGACAAACATTTTAACTAAAAGATTCTTGCCAGGAGAGTTCACAGGACAACGGTTTCCTAAGTGACGTATCTATTCCTAGTCGAATTATAATATCTATGATTTTATACTGTACCTGGAACTTCACACACATTTTACTTACATATAACTAGAACTACACACACAAATATCACAAACAATTTTATTTTACAGATGCCGAATACACAGGGAGAATGGCTATCAGTGGCTCGGAGTTTCATGCAGAAATGGAATGTACCTAATTGCGTAGGTGCCCTCGATGGGAAACATATACGTATACTATGTCCAAATAATAGCGGTTCTGAGTTTTTTAATTATAAGTCATTCACATATTTCACTATTGTTTTGCTAGCTTTAATCGATGCCAATTATAACTTTTTATACGTGGACATTGGATGTCAGGGCAGAATATCTGATGGTGGAGTTCTACGAAATTCAACTTTATTTGATATGATACGAGATGGAACTTTAAGTCTGCCACAAGCGATTCCATTACAAGGGAGAAATACACCTGTACCTTTTTATTTCATCGGTGACGATGCTTTCCCCATCTCACAGAATATAATAAAACTATTTTCTGGATATCATGCAAAAGGATCACCTGAGAGGGTTTTTAATTATAGAATTAGTCGCGGGCGCATGGTTGTAGAAGACGCATTTGGCATTTTATCTTATAAATTCAGAATTTTGCATTCACGCATTGGTTTACAAAATGAGAAAGCAAAAATTGTCGTGATGGCTTGTATGCATCTGCATAATTTTATGGAGAGAAATGAAAGAACTACTGATGGAGTTTTGAACGAAGAGCAACAAAATATTCCGCAGATCGCTCTAAATGCAGAACCAAATGTAATTAGAAATGAGCTAAAATGTTATTTTTTGTCGATACAAGGTCAGCTTCCATGGCAATATCAAATATAATGTTTGAAAGAAATAAAATATGATTATTCAAATAATTGTTTTATTTAGGAATCTGAAACATTTATCAATAATTTTAAGCTTTTATTAAAATTTTATATATTATTATTACATTACAATTTTATATATATTACTACCACTCCGTATCGAAGCCGCAAGCAAACTGCCGGTAAGGGTGCATGTGCCGGCGGCATGGCCGCCGGCCGTGCCACCGGGCATGTGTGGATAAAACTGACGAGTTTAATTAAAAGTATATGTGAGTGTATAATACAAGTTTAGTTTTGCTCCTAGAATTTTGGAAAATCTATAATTTATGTTGAATTACCTAAAACAAATGACAAACACAATTCTTATTAGTGTGTAAAAGGTTAAAAGTGTCAAAGTATTGAAGTTTTATGTTATTAGTAAAATCTAATTTAATTAATAGATAAAATAAAATCACACAAAATATACACAAATCATCTTAAAAGTGTCTGTCAGAGTAACTATATCCACAACCGTTACATCCTATCAAAAGCCCATTGCTGAACATAGACCTTCCCTCAGATTTTCTCAAAGGAGGATACATGCTATAGTTGCCATGCTTAGTAGACAAGTCGGCAACCACAGTTTTTTTATTGGTAGTTGTTAATAGGAAGACGCTGCTTAAATTCAGAAGGAATGTACACACATTCCTTCTGAATTTAATATTTATAGATATAGATAACATAAAAATAAATGGATGTTATTAGGGAATACATATTAGTGTTAATATTTTATTAAATACATCTACTATTTATGTTCATTATATTTAAGCTCCATCAGGGAAGCAAGAATTTTGTTTACATTATTTTTATTTTATTTTGTTGATTGTAGGTAATGTACATTCTTTCTGAATTTAATATTTCTTTACTTCTTTATTTTTTATTTGCATTCCCAATTTTTTCAGTTACACCTACTTGATGCAGTTTGTTGTAACTGCCTAAGAATATTGCAAGTATTGAAACTGCTCATTCCATTAGAAGATTTGTATTCCATGTGGATCTTCAATTTTAAGAGCTCACTACACACATGCTGTGCCAATTAACTCAGCAGAAAGAGATATTATTTTGCAGTGGATACCATCACACCAGGTAGTTACTTTAACAGCCTGTAAGTGATCCCCTGCCTGAAATAGGCTTGCCGGGAGGAGTTGGCATAATCGCTTTGGCACACAGATTGATGTTTGTAGTATCATACACCTCGCACTACAAACAATTTGGCTATTCACCACCAGGTGATTTTTAACTTTACAACCTATCAAAAGTCTACTGCTGAACATAGACCTCCCCCACATATTGCCTTATAGGGGAGATATTCGATAACCACAGTTTTTTTTTCTTTAGTTGTTATTAGATAGATGCTACTTCTTTCTTACCTTACCCCATATTTGTATGCCTTTGTACTTAATACACAAGTAATATTTTTTACCTTAAATGAAATTAGTGTAAATAAAACGTCTAAGAACTTGTACTTAGTCAAATAATGTTATAATTCTAAAATAACTACTTCACTTGTTCACCTTTCTGATTTGATGTATATTTATTTCTTTTTACCTTAGTGGAATCTGGTTTACTACAAAAGTATTATGAAGGGAAACGAGTACATGCTATTTATATACAGGGTGGTCCAAAGGTGACGTCCAAAATTTTTTGGAATGCTGACCTTCGGCTACATGAAAATACCCATGTATGTTCATGCGATTTTCTTAGTTTACGAGATGATTTTTTGTATTATTTTTAAAAATGTCGACTTAGCGATTCAAAATTTTTTTCTTGAAAATTTTGCTCTCTTTTCTACTTTTTATTCTTAGCGTAGTCTTAATGAGTTGGACTCTTTGACATAAAAAATAAGCTGCCACCATTAATACAAATTGCAAAATTTTAATCGAAAACAAATTATGCAGATATGATTGAATCAAAGTTTAATTTTGAAATTTAAACTAAAAATTAAATAATGAGTTCCATGACTTTAAAGTAATTTTAAAACTTCTGCAAGACCCTAAGCTTTAGTTATAATACAAAAAGTGGTGGTCAATGGGCCTTTTAGCCCTAGTCGGCCTTTAATT
>JAGSMP010001063.1:0-90453 GCA_029286625.1 Parnassius orleans | reverse complement strand
TGAGTTGGACTCTTTGACATAAAAAATAAGCTGCCACCATTAATACAAATTGCAAAATTTTAATCGAAAACAAATTATGCAGATATGATTGAATCAAAGTTTAATTTTGAAATTTAAACTAAAAATTAAATAATGAGTTCCATGACTTTAAAGTAATTTTAAAACTTCTGCAAGACCCTAAGCTTTAGTTATAATACAAAAAGTGGTGGTCAATGGGCCTTTTAGCCCTAGTCGGCCTTTAATTGCACAGAGCCAAAATGGTCAACGCTCCGAGTGGTAGTTCCGAGCTATACTATATATACAGGGTATTTTGAAACGCTCCCGAAAACGAAGACAGACGACAGTACTAACTATATCTTAGATGATGGGTGAAATATAAAATCGATCCTGATGAAAAAATTCATCTTTTCACAACGTTTTATTAGCTTTATTCACGCTCCATCGTGTTAGTATAAATCATCGTGTTAAATAAAACGTTAATTTCATTAAAATAAAACATGAAAATACTTATACATAAAAGCAGCAGTGGAATTACTGAATTACAATCCGCTGACTGGGGTCAATGTACGCGCGAACGCCGAATTCGCGCGGCCCGTAACTAGCGATGGTACCACAATACATAATAATTTACAACACTTGTCTAAATACCTAACTTATCTACTTAACCTACTATTTTGCCACTGTGCTTGTCTCCACGTAGCCACTTTAATTCAAATTCACAGGTTAAATAAACCAAATAACTGGTTCGATTCCCCGCTAATGAAAAAAATACTTAAATGAAAAGTTAACAAGGTTAGAGTTATGCGTTTTTATTCATCGTGTAGGTATGTTTATTATTCTGATGTATTCAGTTATGTACCTATTCAGATCAGTTCAGTACCAAGTTATTTAAAAAAAAATAGGTATGAAACAGCTTACCGCTCTAAATCCTCCGTGGTCTTATGAGATGCGGCTCAAATTGTGCTCCATTCATTTCGAGGCAGATGTGGGCTCGGTGTTGCGTCTCCTCATGCAGGCGGGGCATTATCGTGTGGTCTTCGACACAGTCCGCACGTAGTTTGTCGAAAACATCCACGATCCTTTGGCGCATTTCGTCAGCACTATCACACTCACGATTAAAAACCCTTTCTTTCACATACCCCCACAGAAAGAAGTCTAACGGGGTCAGATCTGGTGAGCGAGGTGGCCAAGCGTGTGGTCCTAGTCTGCCAATCCAGCGATCATCAAATAATTCGGTAAGGCGCTCACGGACGAACCTCACGACATGTGGAGGTGCACCATCATGCTGGAACCATGTACGGCGATATTCATCCAACGATAGGTCGTCTAAAATGTCAACCAACTGTTCATTTATAAAGTTTAGGTATCCCTGTCCGTTAAGTCGCTGTGGCAGAAACACTGGTCCCAGTATGCGATCCTTAAATAAACCTGCCCATACGTTAACTGACCATCGGGTTTGGTGCCCGGTTTGTCGAACAGCGTACGGGTTAACCTCTGAATACACGTGTGTATTTCTTCGGTTCCACATGCCGTTTCTGGTAAATGTCGACTCGTCCGTCCAGATAACGTGCCAATGGAACCAGGCACACGTTGTTGTTGGTCTAATAACCAACGGCAGAAAACTCGTCGGCGGTCGTGATCGCCGAACAAAGCTGCACTTTGTGCACTTTGTATGGCCGCATTCGGTTACGCTTTAACACTTTGTGAACTGAACAGTATGACACATTTGTTCCATCCCGACGTCTTAACAATTTAGCGATACTTCCTGTACCTAGGTTCGGATACCGGCGAACGACATCTAAAATGCCCTCGGAGGAACAGTCATTTGACTTCCACCTCCTGCCGCTACTGGAGCAATGATTTTCCAACACTCGCTGAAATGCTGCTGTTATCAGACGAGAGTCAGCTGGGTGTCGAGCGGTCGGGAATTTCTCTCGGTAATTGTAATGCACGCGAAGCATTCCCATGAGCTTCTCCAAGGCACATTAACATGCCGTATACAGAGCACTATAAACGTACGCGTTAGGCATTATTAAAACAAAAAGAAACACAACACGTAACAACAAGAATAACACGTAATAACAAGTAGGTACAATACCAAATAACAATAAGAATTTAATAAAACAATTGAACTGTCGCTTGCGCATGCGTGTCCAAAGTCAACACGGAACTGTCTCAAAAACTAAAATCAATAATTAATCCCACCAAACTGAAGCCTACACTTTGAACATTCCACAGACCGTCAAATGTTATGACATTGCCAACTTTTATTTTATAAGTTTAGTTTCCATATGATCCCTAAAAGACTACTCTTTCATATGGAATTTAGAAGTTATAGTTGTAATTTTTAATACAATTAGACAATCAATTGTACCCTGACGAAACAAGCAGTTCGTTACTACAAAATGATATTGAAATTAATAAACGTACTTACTTGGGTTTGGTTATCTTTGATTTTGTACAAGAAAATAGAAATAAAATGGTATTGAATAATTTAATAGTTAAAATCAATTGCAATTATGATCGACAGGTAATTAATCTAAAAATAATTATTTTACTTTACTTTTATTGACTTTCCGTTTTAATCCATCCAATACTTTGATTTGAAAGAGGTACGTCAAAACTATTAAAATTACTTGCAAGTTTTATTGTAATTGCCGCCTCTAATTTTATGTCGCTTGCAAACAAATCTTAGTAGGTAAATTTGGGGAATTTATATGTTGCGCTGACGCGAGGTGACACACAGTCGGCCGGGCGGCGGCGCGTGGTACGAAGGGGCGCGACGGGGAATGCTCGCCAGTATTACTGTGCGCGCACGCTATTGGTTCCTCATTCTTCCCGCGCTTTGAAAAGCGATGTTTCCAATGTACAGTCGCACACAGCTTTCTTTGCACGACGCGCGACGATGGTTTTAAAAGGAAGGAAAGAAAATTATTTATATCTATTGTTTTATGACTGAACTAGTGAACGAAAAGGTAAATACAAGGTGAATGGGGAAAATTGTGCAGTAAAGTTAAATGTATTGAGGAAGAATACCGAAAAAATTACCATGTGGTCAACCTGATGACGGAAACATTTATCATTCGCATTGATGATGATGATTCTGATGAGTGATGATGAAGTAGCATCCAGTAACACCAATACACCATCGACATTTGGCTTCCATGTTCCATGTTCCAATGGTATAATGGACAGCGTGTCACCCTTATCTTAAGTTTTCTTGTTACAAACTACTCTATTTTACGATAGAAATAAAAAACAATGCTCAAGCAAACATTATCCATTTTGAATTTCAACCTCTTCCAAAGTTCTAAGTAGCTAGTAAAGTACCTATTATGATTCTACAATAAAACCATTAATTACTATTATAATATTATAAAACAACAGCCTAGTACCATGTAGTACTTTAGAACGCGACTGTACCATGCGCAGACACACCCTCCACTATCGCTCAGCGTTCTTTACGTGACGTTGAGTTTGGCTTCGACGCGGATATTGACCCTAGTCAGCTGATTTTATGGTTTATTTATTTTAAATTCCATTGCTGCTTTAATGTTTAAGTATTTTCATGTTTTATTTAACAAGATGATTTATACTAACACGATGGAGCGTGAATAAAGCTAATAAAACGTTGTGAAAAGATGATTTTTTTTCATCAGGATCGATTTTATATTTCACCCATCATCTAAGATATAGTTAGTACTGTCGTCTGTCTTCGTTTTCGGGAGCGTTTCAAAAATACCCTGTATACACTGTTTTACTTCGGAACTTCGATAGCGCTATTAAGGCTTCGATGTATTTTCGCTGGGGCGCGACAACAGTGCCGCCACAGTTCATATGGCATTTGTTCGACCACCAAATTCCACCGTTAAAATAAATTAAAATAAACGCGATTAAATCCATAAAAGAAAAAAGACTAGATTTTGCTATTTTCTCAAACGATTTAAATGTTTTTTTTTTTCACAAATACATTTTTTCATAGACTAGTTTTCTTAGCCGCACTTTACAAAACAAATATAGGATGTTTGTAATATAAAAATAAGGCAACGGAAAACAAAAAAAAACACAAAGCGGTGAAAGCATAAAGATAAGACGTTTCTTTTTGATGTAAATAAAAACGGGAGAGAAGCTAAAGATACAAGCACAGGAAACCTCCGAGTACCTTGATGTCCCTTAAGGGAAATAAATTGTTTTTAGATGTATGATTTATGTATTTCAAATTTTGTAAAGTAACATTAACTAAAATACGTCTTATTATTGAATAACAAGCGGCCTATGTTCAGCAGTGGACTTTTATCGATTGTATCGATGGATGGATAGAAACCTGTTAATGTATAATTATTTTCCAATATTTTGTTTTTAATGGTTTATCATTACAGTAACAGCCTATGAAAAATCCACTGCTGAACGTAACATGCCTCTTTTGACACCCGCGAGGTGATATTATGGGGTACAAAATATTCGTACACCGCCACTACACAGTCATGTTTTATTATTAAAATTAATAATATACAATATATTTGTTTTAGGGATCACTTTTGCCATCTAAGGATCGAATATTACGGTTACGTTAGCATAAATCAGGGTTATTCGCAAAGGATCCTTTTATAAGATTTGGTTGTTTATAAAACGCAATATAAACACTCGAGAACTTTCAAAGAAGGAATGTAGGCTTTTGTAAATGGTTACTATTACATATTTTATTTATCACTACTGAAGAAGGCCGTGGTAGCTCAGATGGTTAGCGCTCGCTGTAAGTTCCACAGTACGCGAGAAAACCGGGTTCGATCCCCGCCGGCACCAATGAAATTGTTAATAGCAATTTTAAGTGCTGATTTACCACGTGCTCGGCGGTGAAGGAAAACATCGTGAGGAAACCTGCATGTCTGAGAAATCAAAAAATGAGAGGAGGCCTGTACCCAGCAGGACGTATATAGGCTGTAACTTTACTTTAACTTTAACTTTACTGAAGAAGAATAATTAATAGAATGAGGCGTTACTTTGCGAAATACCATTATATTAAAGATGCTTGAAACTAATTTCCAAAGATAAAAATTATGTGTCTTACCAGGGAGGTGCTCTTCGATCTTAGAGTTGAGAGCTTATTATGTGTTATATTATGGTTGTAGCTTGGATGGGTCAGTTCGACCGGGGAAAGGATCACGCTCTCACAGAATACCAGCGTAAAATAGCATCTTTTTGGCCGTTGAAGGAAAAGGGGAGATCTCCCGCCGGGCAAGGTGTTCTGCCCAGGGAGCGGCCAACGCTCCATTTGTTATTTCAGAGTTGTTCTATACGTTAACTTCAGAATTTTGATAGCGCGATTTAGGCTTCGGTGCGTTTCACTTATGCCGCGACGACAGCGCCGCCACCTCTTAATGCTGTTGTGTTTTTTATAGTGAGTGTAGAGAACCGGAGACCCATTTTACTCGAAACAATATAGTTATAAGACACGATACGAGGTATTCCATCATAGTCTTCAGGGATGGCATCTGCATTTTTAATCTTAATCGAGGTTAGATGTCTATGGGCCTCAGCATCGGCTTACCATCAGGTGCACTGTGTGCTCGTTTGTCACCATTATTCTATAAAAAAAAATTAAAATTAGTTGCTGAGTGGCTAACGCTCCGTAAAATAGAGCGTCTATACATAAAGTAAGCTGATGTGGCTATGGGCTGGTCATATAGCTTGAAGAACCGATAACTGATGGGGAAAAAATTTCTCGAGTGGCAACCTCGTACCGATAATCGACGTGTAGGGCGGCCCGCCACTAGATGGAGTGACGACCTGGTAAGATTTACAGGAAGTCTGTGGATGTAGTTGGCTCAGGAGCTTGATTTAAGGTCCTATCCTTGGGGCCCTATGTTCAGCAGTGGACTTGTCTTTAAGTTGCTGTAATGATGATACGTTTGCCAGTGTTTCAAAAATTTCTATAGCGTGATTGAGGCTTCGATTGTTGCACGGTTTATTTGCGTAACTATTATTTAATAGAAGTTAGTATAAAATATATGTATAAACTTTGATTTAGGGCAGAGTACATATTTACAGTTATCCCCAAAACATATTCAATGCTGCTTGCGTAGCTGTTTAAGCTCTGTGTTTGTAACGATTCTAATTAGTCCGAGTGAACGTAAACCCATAACGAATACAGCATAATGCAATTAGACTCCAGCCCGCTCTGCTGATTGCTACACAAAGAGTTAAGGCAACCTGCGCATTGTATGATTTTACGTGGATTTGATTACGAATTCTGCTGTTTTATAATGCGAATGAATTCGTTAAGTGATTATCAAGCGGTGTGTAGTCAGTTCGTTAGTAGCGATAAGCTTGCACGTCATTTGTGTGTACCGTCAGTACAAACAAATGACGTGCAAGAATTTATCTTAATAAAATAGGTGGCAGGTTTTTTAAATAAAAAATAAAATAATTTGACTTACACTATGCTGCATCACTTGAAGTGTCCTCGGAATCACCTCCTGTGTATAATAAAAGATTCGGCAGCATATCGCTGTGTCCATGCAATAATATCGATTTTTGCCTATCCCCGCTATTTTCGGTATGCATAGTTGGTGCAGGCATATTCATTCATACAAAATTTTTAACTTTTGTGTTCCATACATTGAAAACGGGAATCTCATCTTAACATAATGGCTTGAATGTTAAGTTACCAGGACGAACAGTTTTTTTTTTACTTATTATAATATGTTAGTGCTTGAATACAATCTCACTTAGTTTAACGTGATAAAGGCATATATTCACATTTATATAACACTCTTGAAGACACCCAGATTATAATCGGACTTAAAGACAGATAAAAGGTAGAGAAAGAGAAGAAGAAAAAACAAATTATGCAAAGTTGGTGGCATCGTATAGAAGGATTCCTACCAGGCCACTACATTGCCGAGGATATAATGATCTGTGAGAAAGGGAAAGGTGTACGCAAGTTATTAGAAAATACACATGACATACATACAATAAATGCATACATATATAATAAATAAATAAATTTCAGTTCAAAAAATATAGAAACACTTAAATGCACAAGTTATTTAAGCATAGTGTCAATTCTCTTGAATAAAAAGCCAGATTAACTCCGTATCACTATCGAGCTTGCTAGACTCCTTTCAAATTGTTGATGGTCTATATCGTCTATACCGTTCATCATCATGGGGGGGGGGAGGGGGTATATACTTGAAATGTGGGTTGGTACGAGATCATACTATGGTGAATAGATTTCCTTACGCTGCCACTACACGGCAGCAAGGAAACTGTGGTTTACATTTATTTGTTAAGCGTATATTTCTTTAAAACATGTTAAAGTAAAAACAACATATTATATAATAAATGTTAAGCATATCAATCTTCTCAATCATCACAAAATCGATGATATCATAAGTTACGAAATAGGTTTATATGTTTGATAACTTCTAGCCATTAAGCTTGTAATACTCGAAGAATTCTTCAATCTGATATTATGTGTGGTGGAGGTGTAGGCAATCTTTTAATTTTCAGATGAAACAGAGGAATTTAAGTATTTCTAGGTAGGTAACACACTCTTACCTATTTCTGCCGCCTTACAACCATGGTTGCGATGCTGTGTTGCGGTCTGAAGAGCATCAGAGAGCCAGGATAATTACAGGCTGTGAGGCGCTCCATCTTTGTCCTCAGAGGTGGCAACGAAGAGCAGTTGCCACAACAGGTTGACTAGAAGTTCATTTGTCACTTCAGTAATAAAAAAAAGTAAATGCAAAATGTTGTTTGTTAAAAACAATTACAATGTGGTTATATGGTAAAAAATTACGTTGCATTTGTAAATTTAATTGGGGTCATAACATTATGCTGTACAAATGTTCTATTAACCTACTGTAATTACTTAAATGGGAACGTATCCCTTTTCCACATTAGAATACATGACAAGCATTTATTCTCAGCTCATGCACGAGGGCACGTCCCTGTTGAGGGGATCAATTACAAATGATAAATGAAGATGAGGCTTCGAGCCAACGTATTCATGTTTTTCGAATGGTTTAGATTGTAATGTAAAATTTAGTATAGTAAATATTGTATAAATTTAACATTTCACACTCTGTTTTTTTTTTTTAATAGATTGTTTGAAATGGCAGCATTGCTGCCGCAGAAGAAATAAATGTGGAAATATCGTTTTAAATTTGGAAGAGTTGTATTTTTTAATTAGGAATAATAATACAATCATTGAAATAGAAATGATCCATAACTCTCAAATAAATTGTCGGTACGACACGCGCGCCACTTCATCATCACAGCCGTTTACAAGTCCACTGTTGCACATAGGCCTTCCCCAAGGAATGTCACAAAGCACGATTCCGAGCCACCTGCATCCATTCACTTCCTGCATGTCTTAACAAGTCGTCACTCCATCTAGTGGGGGGACGCCCTACACTTCGCCTGCCTGTACGAGGCTGCCACTCGAGAACGTTTCTTCCCCATCGCTTGTTGGTTCTTCGAGCTATATGTCCGACCCGTTGCCACTTCAGCTGACTAATCCGTTGGGCTATATCTGTTACTCTGATTCTACTGCGGATATCCTCGTTTTTAAGTCTATTGCGCAGGTAAACTCCGAGCATAGCCCTCTCCAAAGCTCACCGAGCGACCTTGAGCATCTTTATACGGCCAGCAGTGTAGGACCACGTCTCAAATGCATAGGTCATCACTATATATAGCGCGCCACCTAGTGTAAGTTAATTGTACTATACCATACTATACCTATTACCGTCGTGCAAGTCTAAGCATTAAGTTGACAAAGTTTTACCGCAATCTGATAAACGGTATGGCAGCGCATAAAATACGAACAAACAAACATTAATTTTTATATATTAAATTAAGCAACACAAATATGCGGCTAATGTATAATACGGCTAAATACTGACACTATGGACAACCAGAGGAATTGCATGTGCATTACTGACCAGTGAAAATTAACATTACTATCCTTGAAACAGACTACTATCCAAGCGTTTGATTGATTTATGGAAAGGTACTTTCGCAAAGAAAAGTAGTTTTTTTAATAGTAATGTATATTCTGCAAATACTAGGAACAAGCATAATCTAGTGATATTAGTTACTGAACTCCAAAGAGTCAGTAATTCATGGGGAAATGCATACGCTTTTACAATAAAATTCCAGAAAATACGAAAAATTATATATCAAAAGTTAAAAAAAAATATTAGGCAAAAATTGTTTAATATTTTAATATTATTTTAATATTAACGGTTAATATTTTAGTAAAGAGCACATGATTGATAATAACCGCTGGGAATGAGGGGATCACTACCATGCTGTTTCAAAATGTTTTCTTATTTAATTTACATTTACAATTTAAATACGACATTACATTAAGTAAGTTAACATTTTTTTAAGTATTCTTGTGATCTGTATTGATTAAAAATATTATTTTCTATTCCTAATCCCAGTTCGCTTCCCAAGTATGACGAATCCTCCTGACTTTCAGAGATGCTTACGTTCTGCTGTTTCAAGAGCCTGAATAACCTTTCTAATGCAAGAGCCCACATATAAATGCAAAGGTAACAATAAGCATGCGTTTTTTACGTGGTAGAGCCACGCTGTAGCGTATTAGACTTTTTTTTATAGGATAAGGGTGACAAACGAGCACATAGTCCACCTGATTGTATAAGTGAGAGATCACTAGCCATATGGCTTGTTTGTTTCAATATCAAGCTTTAATATATTATGCAATGTGTCCAACCCAACTTAATTTTCGTATAACGCGACTAAAGTAATAAAGCCTAAAAATCAACATCTTAATAAAAACTTAATAACGAATTTAAAAAAACTAAAAAAAAAAATTCACATGACAGCTTCAGAAGCCGGTGCTAAGTCATAAGTTATAAAATAATGATATACGACACCGCATCACTAAAATATAGCCTGCCAGATCGTGAGTAAGTTTTCACTGTAGCAAATTGTCGTATCTGTGGCAATCAGAGTTGTGTATAAATATTATTTTAGGTTTCATTTTGAAGTTAGAATATTTTGAGTATAAAATGTATCCTTTTGAAAAGAAAAAGCTTTATTGGGCAGCGTGCCATATATTTGCGACGAATTGCTAACGACCTGTATATAATAATCTCTTGTATTTTTATTGTTGATTTTGTAAAAGGCAGAATATTAGGTTTTTTTACTTATTATAAGGCAGTGCTTGACCATAATCCCAACGGATGGTAAATGTAATGAAGCCCTAGATTTTTAATCGCGCTGTCTTACAAAAGCCTATTTAATTGAAACTATAATTATTTATATATAGCTATAAAATATTTATAAATATAATTCAGTGACAACACTGAATTCTCGTTCATTCTTCATTTTGAACTTGGCTATAGCAAGTACAGTGTTAAAGTGTACTTAATCATAAAATCCAGTTTTCCTAGTTTAAGAATTCTTAGCGTGTTTTATTTATCACTTCCTATTTTGAAGTCTGATGAAGTCAGCGCATTCACACATTCATTTAAATTATAAATAAATATTTTATTACTTAAAGTTTAGAAAATATTTGCGATGAATTAAAACAAAATGTGCGATGCAATAGAAAACATTATTTTTCTGTTTACTCGAAATCAGTGGAAAACATTAAGTTATCCAAACGACCTTCTTCGCATTTAAATCGCTTATACGCTTTGGGGCATTATCGATGAGTATTTGCCAATAGAATTTTACTAATGCCTCGCGGGTAAGTACCTAGCGACGAGGAATATAAATATTTTTGTTTGTATCTTACATCAACGAACTGTATAATAAGGTTATCATTATATTAATACAAGAACATCGAACATTGATGTAGCTTTTTTAGTATTCAATAAAAGGAGTAGAATACAAATTGCCGCACATACTATCAGATGGACTGTGTGCTCGTTTTTCATCTTTTCTATAAAAAAAAAACTTATAGTATTTTCTTTTATTTTCTACGCTCATTCCTACTATTGAAATGTCCTTCTGATTTTTATTTCGTATAAATTTTTGCTTGTCATGCTCTGTAAGACATACCACACAGCATGCTGCTTTCTGTATAATTTGTAAAGCACAATAAAATCTGCGCGGAAGTGCAGGGCGCGTGGAAAGTGTCACAGAGTAACTTTTTATGGCACAGACTAAGTAAGTTTGAGCGCGTGGGCTCTAACGTGTGTTGCAAACGACCTAATCTCGACGTCTCTTCTAGTACGTAGTACATATTACTTCAATGGAATTGGTGTTATGCCGTTGTATGTAACTTTTCTATAAATAAATAAAATGAACATATAAATCTAAAATAACAAATTATAGTAACTATGTTATTTATCTTCAATCCAATCATTCATTAAACTACTTCAATAGGCACGGCACATTAACCGTGTAGTGGCGGTGTAAGAATATACACTATCCTGTCAGTTTCATAAAAGGTGGCAGAGGGATGCTAAATAAGGAAATGGGGCAGCAGCAAAAACACTACGGTTGCCAACCCGTTTGCCAAGCGTAGCAACTATGTCAAATACCTAAACACTTAAACATGAAAACAAAACCAGCCCGCAGGACCGCAGCTAAACGTTTAATCCACTGTGTTACCTAACTGACAATCAAGTACAAAAAACGTGAAGAAACAACGTTGAAATACCCTATTTAATAGCCTTCTTAAAGAAGGAAAGTTTAAGGGAAGGATGCTCAATTTGAGATAGTGGAGGGTATCGATTGTAAGCCCTCAGGCAGCAAATGCCAAAGCTTGAGATTTATCGGAGATTTGTTTGATTTCAGCGTGTTCTATTACAATAAATGTAATTTTATTCAATACTGTTGAAATACAAGTATATTTTCTTCTTCTATAAAATGCTAATAATTGAACTATTTTTTCTTTGTGCATGGACTCGTATGGTTATACTTTTGCCAGTGTCAAGTAATAAGGAATTAATTATCCATTAAAATATTAGTATGTTTAAAAACTTCTTCACAATATGCTGATGCGTCACATTGCGAAGTTTTTGGTAGATTTTGAGGACAGCTTAACCCAGGTAATTCAAGTTTTTAAGGCGCCTAGGCGAACATTATAACTTGAGGTTTATATCGACATCGAAGCACTTGTTTCGTCATTTCCACTAGTAGTTCACATGCGCAGACACTTAATACACGAAATCGCATCACTTTTACGTATCAATATCTAATTCAAACCATTATTTAAATGATAAAACAGGTGCAATATTCTGTCGACGATCCAGTTCTCGCCAAAACTCCAAAACTTAATTGGATATATCAAATCTAAAAACTAAAGTGCGGTTACCTAGGTTTAGTGTGGCTGTTTGCTTTTGGTTAAAATTATGTAAGTCCGAATTTTTTTAATAAGCTATTATAATTTAAATTACATGGGTTACTACTTGCGTAGACACTTTGGCAGCTTCTCATCTCAGGGTTAGAGCCTAGTTTAGAGCCAGGGCGGTATCAGAGGCAGCTGAACTATTTAAGTGGCGCAAATGTGAGTCTCTGAGAGATGAATACATATTTGTGATATTTGCTGTGGAGACTATAGGTCCGTGGGGTCCACGTGCGGTGAAGTGCCTAAAGGAACTGTATCTGTGACTGGTCGTCGCTGCTGGTGATAAGAGTGCTGGTTCTTTTCTCGCTCAAAGACTAAGTATAGCTATTCAGCAAGGAAACGCAGCCAGCGTTCTTGGCACCGATACCTTGGGGATTAAGTTATTAGTTTTTTTTAATTATAGTTTTTAATATTATATATTTTTCTATGTTATGTAATATATATTAATTATATTATTTGTAAGCAATTTTTTGAATGACTAACTTCTATTAACTTTTTCAAAAATATTAAAGAATCTATCAACAGTACGTTAATAGTAATTACTTACATCATGCTGTATATTAAACACGACCTAACTAAGTCACAAAAAAAATGAAATATAATTATATGTTCAGTTAACTGAAGTGGCAATGGGCTCGCCATATCGCCTGAAGAAACGAAAGAACATTGCAGAGAGAAGATTCTTGAGTAGCTGCCTCGTACCGGTAAGCGAAGTGTATGACCCCCCCACCCCCTAAACAGAATAGATAAGAAATGCAGAAAATTGACCTCGGCTTAGGACCGTGTTTTGTAGAGTTCCATGGAGATGGCATGGGATTAAATTATAGTCAAAGTGAGTGCTAAACCTATTAGCATTATAACCCCTGACGACTAAGATAGGATGCCTCGTTTCCAGTAAAAAGCTGCTCTTTCCCAGGTGGTATTCTGTGAGAGCGTGGTCCTTCTCCGGTTTAGTTCATGTGGCATTCGTGCTACAACCATAATATAGCTCCGATATGGCTCTACCACTTAAGATAAAGACAATACTTTTTTATAACATAAGGAAGCAAACGAGCCGACAGTCCACCTGATGTCAAGTTACTCTCATTGATACTTCCAACCATTTTCAAATAAAAAAGGAAACTACAGATCTGTTTTCACCTCTGAGGAGTAAGGTGTTCGTATTAGGGTATTTTTAATTTGAAACGTATAGCTAAATCCCAAACGACGGGAAATATCGAAAACAGCTGTATAAGGGTTTCGGTCTTGGAGAAATATTACCGGCATATTTAAATTAAAAAAAAAACCGTAAAAAAATTAAAGAAAATAACTGTTAGTGGTGGAAAATACTAAAGGACTTAAACTGAAAACAAAAGACAATAGAAAATTCAGTGTTATTTTATTGTGCATAATATACGCATGCAACCGAACCAAGTGTTTCATGAACTGGCTATTGCTATAAACGGTTATATGTAGCATTTACTTATAAAACTGAATGGAAGGCTCTCTATAGAATATCCACTACCCCATACCGTCCAGTGGGTGTCGTATGAGGCGACAGAGGGACCAGGAGATGGGCTGCAGCATCTTACTAATATCAATTACAAAATAAAAAAGCGTTTGCCAACCTGCCTGGCAAGCGTGGCAACTATGACAACTATCCCGCATATAAGTTAATCTATGGGGGAGGCTTGTATTCAGTAGTGGGAAATAGGCTGCTGAAACCGAAGAAAGAGTGGTACCTGACCTAGTTGGTGGTAAGTTAGATTTGGTTGTTTATAAAACGTAATATTTTTTATAGATTAAGGGTGACAAACGAGCACACAGTCTACCTGATGGTAAGTGGATGCTGTGGCCCATAGACACATCATATCATATGTGACACATAGAGATAGAACACTCGAGAACTTTCAAAGAAGGAACGTAGGCTTTTGTAAATGGTTACTATTACATATTTTTTTATTCATTAAATTTTCTCTTATCGATGTTAATCTATGCAGTCATCACAAAATCGATGATATCATAAGTTACGAAATAAGTTTATATCTTTATAACTTCTAGCCATTAAGCTTCTAATACTCGATGAATTCTTCAATCTGATATTATGAGTGGTGGAGGCGTAGATTAACACCAATAAGAGAATCCAGATAAATCT
The DNA here is from genome assembly GCA_029286625.1 of Parnassius orleans. NCBI lineage: Eukaryota > Metazoa > Arthropoda > Insecta > Lepidoptera > Papilionidae > Parnassius > Parnassius orleans. The sequence goes on along the minus strand of JAGSMP010001063.1, from coordinate 75,988 downwards.
TATGGTTAATACAAATTTTCTAGGCAATCTTTTAATTTTCAGATGAAACAGAAGAGTTCAAGTATTTCTAGGTAGGTACCACACTCTTACCTATTTCTGCCGCCTTACAACCATGGTTACGATGCTGTGTTCTGGTCTGAAGAGTATCAGAGAGCCAGGATAATTACAGGCTGCGAGGCGCTCCATCTTTGTCCTCAGAGGTGACAACGGACAGCAGTTGCCACATCAGGTTGACGAGAAATTCATTTGTCACTTCAGTATTATAAAAAAAAGTAAATTCAAATTGTTATTTGTTTAAAAACAATTACAATGTGGTTATATGGTAAAAAATTACGTTACATTATTAAATTTAATTGGGGTCATTACTTTATGCTGTAAAACTATTATATAATATATTAACCTACTTTAATTACTTAAATGGGAACGTATCCCTTTTCCACATTAGAATACGTGACAACCATTTATTCTAAGCTTGTGTACGAGGGCACGTCCCTGTCGAGGGCATCAATTGCAAAATTAAACGGTTAATGATAATGAGGCTTAGAGCCAACTCATTCATGTTTTTCAGATGGTTTAGAGCTGTAACGTAAAATGAAGTGTAGAAAATATTGTATTAATTTAACATTTCACACTCTGTTTTTTTTTAATAGTTTGGCTGGTACCCAGCGCATTGCTGCCACAGAAGAAATAAATGTCGAAATATTGTTTTAAATTTGGAAGAATTGTATTTTTAATTAGGAATAATAATACAATCATTGTAATAGAAATGATCTATAACTCTCAAATAAATTGTCGGTACGACACGCGCGCCCCTTCATCATCATCATCAGTACAGCCTTCAGACCACTCTTTTTACTCTTCAGACCAGAACACAGCATCGTAACCATGGTTGTAAGGCGGCAGAAATAGGTAAGAGTGTGGTACCTACCTAGAAATACTTGAATTCTTCTGTTTCATCTGAAAATTAAAAGATTGCCTAGAAAATTTGTATTAACCATAAGATTTTTCTGGATTCTCTTATTGGTGTTAATCTACGCCTCCACCACTCATAATATCAGATTGAAGAATTCATCGAGTATTAGAAGCTTAATGGCTAGAAGTTATAAAGATATAAACTTATTTCGTAACTTATGATATCATCGATTTTGTGATGACTGCATAGATTAACATCGATAAGAGAAAATTTAATGAATAAAAAAATATGTAATAGTAACCATTTACAAAAGCCTACGTTCCTTCTTTGAAAGTTCTCGAGTGTTCTATCTCTATGTGTCACATATGATATGATGTGTCTATGGGCCACAGCATCCACTTACCATCAGGTAGACTGTGTGCTCGTTTGTCACCCTTAATCTATAAAAAAAAATATTACGTTTTATAAACAACCAAATCTAACTTACCACCAACTAGGTCAGGTACCACTCTTTCTTCGGTTTCAGCAGCCTATTTCCTACTACTGAATACAAGCCTCCCCATAGATTAACTTATGCGGGATAGTTGTCATAGTTGCACTGCCACAGGCAGGTTGGCAAACTTTTTTATTTTGTAATTGATATTAGTAAGATGCTGCAGCCCATCTCCTGGTCCCTCTGTCGCCCTCTACGACACCCACTGGACGGTAATGGGGTGGATATTCCTAGAGAGCCTTCCATTCAGTTTTATAAGTAAATGCTACATATAACCGTTTATAGCAATAGCCAGTTCATGAAACACTTGGTTCGCCTGCATGCGTATTATGCACCAGGCAATGCGTGACCACGTCACCGATATGTCGACGCGCCGATTCTGATGGCTGAGGCAACAGGAGTGCCGTGAACCGAGGAGATGACAGGGTTCGTAAACGCGCAACTTCAGGTCTTCTGAGATTAAACCGACTAGATTTAGTCGCCCCAATCCGAGACTTTGTTCAGCGAAGACTCGACTTCGTCACCGCCAGCCTGGCTTGACGTTTTCCCGAGAAATATTGCAGCCGGCGTAGCACACAGTGTCATCCGCGCAGCAATGCGCTACCGGTTTGCAACATCATTGATATGCAGAAGAAACAGCGTTGTGATAGCACGCAGCCTGTGGAACATCACAACACAGCAGTCGGAGCGCACCGCCCGGCGACCATTGATGTTCGATCTGCAGAGCTGCGATGTCCACCACAATTGCCCTCGGAAGCCTAGTGAGAAGCGTTTTGCCAAACCCGATCGAAAGCCGCAAAGTCCAAACCAACGGCCAACGCCCTGACTCTACTGCTCCGCCCATCTATAGTCAGGTAAACCAGAAGATCACCAGCTGATTGACCCGACGAAAACCGTATTGGCGGTCACCAATCAGCTGGTGATCCTCAAGGCACCATGAGCTGGCAGTTTATAATGGATTCCATTATTTTGGAGAACAAGGGGTGATGGCGATAGGCCTGTAGTTGGACGGGTCTGAGCGCGCCCCTTTAGGATCGGTTGGACAAAAGCTGTCTTCCATGATTTCGAGACTACGCCTAGGGAGTGGGAGTACCGAAAAGACGTTAGAACCGGTGCCAACTCCGGAGCACACGTCCTCAGCATAATTGGGGATTCCGTCAGGCCCACTGACTTGTGGATGTCCAGGAGAAGAGTGCCTTTGAACCGAGCGCTGAGAACCGAACATCCGGCATGGAGCACTCACACCGCGGGATGGCCAGCGGTGTTCCTCCGTCATCAAGAGTCGAGTTGACGCAAAGTGAGCCCAAAGGTCGGCTTTTGCGGCGTGGGCCTGTGTCGTCCTTCCTGTGCAGAGATGGTAGTGATGGCTTACAGAAATTCCTTGACAGCCTTGGAGAGACCAGAATGCACGGGTTCCGTAGGAAGGCGAACTAGTTTCTCGCCAATTTGCCTATGTGCTCTGACTTTGCCTTGGCACACACTTTAGGACCTGAGGCGAAGACTTTTTTAAGCATGCTGGTGTTTACATCCCGAGCCGCCGAAGCCTCAGCCCAGGCCTGATAGCACTCTGCTACTGCGTAATGCCCTACAGGAGCGACCAAACCAAGGCTGCGATCTGCCCGATGGGTACCACAGATGATGAATAAATAGTTACATTCCCCAACACCACGTCAGTGACAGAGTCAGCAACAGCGCTGGATCATCCGGCGAAATAGATAAGATATACAAAACCATTACTTAAATGTTTTATATAAGTACAATTGGAATTAAACAAAAGAGTGACTTTCAATAAGAATTATTTATAATCTATATTGAATAAAAAAGTTTTTGTTTCTGTTTCTGTTTCTGTTTCAATAAATTATTCTACGAGGTACGAGGTAAAATTTCAGTATTGAATTGATCTTAAGATTTCTTCAAAATAGTTACTTCCAAATAAAGTACTAACAAAGTTTATTTCAATGAAACTTATCAATTAAGATCAAAGAGGGAGCCAAAAGTATATAATAAGAATAAAATGTTTCGATATCTCACTTAGTTTCCGAGATATCGATACTCAAAAATCGAATACTAAAACCGAATCATTACGCCCCGACTTCATTCAACTCTCTAGGGGTACGGCAGACACGACGTTTTTGTAAAACCGTAGGCGCGGAGGAAGAGCAGACCCCGCCCGCTGTAGCAAATAGCAGGTACACGTGCGAGCCATAGCGGTTGAGGTCGCCGCGCGACCAATAAAAGCTGCGGAGGTGAGCATGGCTGCCTGGGATTCGCTACGCAAGGGTGAAGGAGCTGCACTTCCCGCAGCACCGAATCCGTTGCATATCTATGCGCATCCGCCTTCTAATCGTGGCGCCGTAGAACCGTAGTCGTGCCAACTTAAGACATGTGATGGCAAAACCCTCACGTTGAAGCCTGAGATTCTCGCAGATATCGAAAGCTACTACAGTACACTATATGCTCCCAAAATCAGCAACCTGACCTCAAATACGACGATCCCAGAGCCACACTAACCCGCCACTTTACCGACGAGCTGCTAGATATCTGTTCAGGGATCGTGTTGGCCTCGGCCAACTTGAAAATGGAAAAGCCCCAGGAGGGACAGAGTTACAACAGGCTCTTCTTATTAAGGGTATATCCATATCATAATTATGAAATAAAGCTTACCCAAATGCTTTATTTTATGTTATTTACTGCTCAAACTTGAACATTTAAATTATTTTAAAGTTATAATTTAGAATTATTCTTAAAAGGTCTTAACAATAACGATAAAGAGAAATGTGGTCTTATAGTTTTATTGCCTTCATTGAGCGTTTCAATAAATATAATGAGGCCGTCAAAGGTTTCGTAATTCAATTAATTAATAATACAGCCCAGTAAATGAATATAATGCCAACTAGTTTATAAAGTCAACGTTGTTTTGAAAAGAGAATTAAATTATAGTCAAAGTGAGTGTTAATAGGCTTAGAATTCACTTTGACTATAATTAATGTTAAAAAGTATTGTTAACTGGCACTGGTCAGTATTGCACTTGCAATTCCTCTGGTTCTCCATAGTGTCAGTATTTAGCCGTATCATACATCTAATATACAAAAATTAAAGTTTGTTTGTTTGTATTTTAAGCGCTTCCATACCGTTTATCAGATTGCGGTAAAACTTTGTAAACTTAATGCTTAGACTTGCACGATGGTTATAGGTATAGTACAATTAACTTACACTAGGTGGCGCGCTATATATGTATAGTGTTGACCTATGCATCTGAGACGTGGTCCTACACTGCTGGCTATATAAAGATGCTCAAGGTCGCTCAGCGAGCTATGGTGAGGGCTATGCTCGGGGTTTCTCTGCGTGATAGACTTAAAAACGGGATATCCGCAGTAGAACCAGAGTAACCGACATACCCAACGGATTAGTAAGCTGGTGGCAATGGGCTGGCCATATAGCTCGAAGAAGTAACAACCGATGGGAAGAAACGTTCTCAAGTGGCAGCCTCGCACCGGCAGGCGAAGTGTAAGGCGTCCCCACTGGATGGAGTGAGAACTTGTTAAGACATGCAGGAAGTCAATCGATAGTTGTGGCATTCTTTGGGCCTATGTTCAGCAGTGGACTTGTGAAGATGTTCCTTCACCCTTGCGTAGCGAATCAGGCAGCCATGCTCACCTCCGCAGCTTTTTATTGGTCGCCTTTGGCGACCTGCCCGGCCGCTGCGGCCGCACGTACCTGCTATTTGCTACAGCGGGCGGGGTCTGCTCTTCCTCCGCGCCTACGGTTTTACAAAACGTCGTGTCTGCCGTACCCCAGAGAGTTGAATGAAGTCGGCGTAATGATTCGGTTTTAGTATTCGATTTTGAGTATCGATATCTCGGAAACTAGTGAGATATCGAAACATTTTATTCTTATTATATACTTTTGCCCCTTTGATCTTAATTGATAAGTTTCATTGAAATAAACTTTGTTAGTACTTTATTTGAAGTAACTATTTTGAAGAAATTTAAGATCAATTCAATACTGAAATTTTACTGTACCTCGTAGAATAATTTATTGAAACAGAAACAGAAACAGAAACAAAACTTTTTTATCAATATAGATTATAAATAATTCTTATTGAAAGTCACTTTGTTTAATTCCAATTGTACTTATATAAAACATTTAAGTAATGGTTTGTATATCTTATCTATTTCGCCGGATGATCCCAGCGCTGTTGCTGACTCTGTCACTGACGTGGTGTTACAGGAATGCAACTATTTATTCCATCATCTGTGGTACCCATCGGAGGCAGATCGCAGCCTTGGTTTGGTCGCTCCTGTAAGACTGCATTATGCAGCAAGCAGGAGTGCCATCAGGCCTGGGCTGAGGCTCGGCGGCTCGGGATAAACAGCATGCTTAAAAAGAAGTATACTTCGCCTCCAGGTCCTTCAAAGTGTTATTGCAAAGTCAGAGTCAACATAGGCAGAATTGGCGAGAAACAGTTCGCCTTCCCACGGGAACCCGTGCATTCTGGTCTCTCGCCAAGGCTGTCCAAGGAATTTCTGTAAGCCATCATACCATCTCGCACAGGAAGGACGACTCACTGGCCCACGCCGCAAAAGAGAAAGCCGACCTTTAGGCTCACTTTGCGTCCAACTCGACTCCTGATGACGAGAACACACCGCTGGCCATCCCGCGGTGTGAGTGCTCCATGCCGGATGTGTTCGGCTCACAGCGCTCGGCAAAGCACTTCTCCTGACATCCACAAGTCGAGTGGGCCTGACGGAATCCCCCATTATGCTGAGGACGTGTGCCCGGAGTTGGCACCGGTTCTAACGTCTTTCCGGTACTCCCACTCCTAGGCGTAGTCTCGAAATCATGGAAGACAGCTTTGTCCAACTGATCCCTAAAAGGCGACTGCTCAGACCTGTCCAACTACAGGCCTATCGCCATCACCCCTTGTTCTCCAAAATAATGGAATCCATTATAAACTGCCAGCTCATGCGGTACCTTGAGGATCACCATTGATTAGTGACCGCCAATACGGTTTTCGTCGGGGTCAATCAGCTGGTGATCTTCGGTTTACCTGACTCATAGATGGGCGGAGGCAGTAGAGTCCGGGAGGCATTGGCCGTTGGTTTGACTTTGCGAAGGCTTTCGATCGGGTTTGCACAAAGCGCTTTACGAAGCTTCCTATGGGCTTCCTGAGAAACTGCAATTGATCACCAGCTTTGCAGATCGAAACATCAAGGTCGTTGTAGACGGTGCGCCCGACTACAAGCCTATTAACGCCGATGTTCCAGGCTGCTGCGCTATCACCAACGCTGTTTCTTCTGCATATCAATGATATGTTGCAAACTGGCATTCATTGCTATGCGGATGATAGCACTGGTGATGCTCTATACGCCGGCCGTGCGAATATTTCTCGAAAACGTCGCGAGTACCGGAACAAACTTTGTGTCGAAGTCGAGTCTTTGCTGAACAAAGTCTCGGATTGGGGCGACTAAATCTAGTCCAGTTTAATCCTCAGAAGACAAGTTTGCGCGTTTGCCAAAAGAACCCCTTTGTCGTATCTCCTCAGTTTCACGGCACTCCCTTGTTGCCTCAGCCAGTATCGGAACCTCGGCGTCGACATATCGAGTGACGCAGTTTCGCGGTCACTTGGAAGAGAAGGCAAAATTAGCCTCTAAAGCTTGGCGTGCTCAGTAGAGCGGGCAGTATTTCATGCCGCACACCGCCTGCAACTTTACAAGGCGCAGGTTCGGCCTCACATGGAATACTGTTCCCATCTCTGGGCTGGAGCTCCTTCCACTTGATCGCATCCAGCGCAGAGCGGCTCGAATCGTCGACGACTGAGTCCTTTCCGATCAGCTCGATTCATTGGCGCTGCGAAGAGATGTTGCATCTCTTGCATTTTCTTTCGCATTTACCACGGGAGTGCTCTGAGGAATTGTTCGGATTAATCCCAGCCGCCACATTTCACGAACGCACATCGCGGCAGAACTCCCGATACCATCCACACCATCTGGATGATTGGCGGTCCACCACTATGCGATTTAGAAGATGTTTCTTCTCGCACAACTTCCTTGTGGAATAGTTTACCACCAGCGATTTTTCCGGACCGATACGACTTAGGGACCTTCAAGAAAAGAGCCTACTCCTTTTTAGGCCGGCAACGCATCTGATTTCTCTGGTTCCCTGGTGTTGCAGTTGTTCATGGCATGCTCGTTTGCCCCCTCTCCTATAAAAAAAATATATCTATTTACTATTTTAGTCGCAAAGCAGCATTGTTTTCACAATGTTACTAAAATTGTATAAAATAAAGTAAAAAAGAAGCCTACATACGTTCCTCTACAGGGCACAGGATTTCTCTAATTTTTGAGAGAGTTATAGGACAGAAAAATTTCACCACGCTGCCCAAATGCGTGCCTAAATGCGTGATTATTGAAATTTTTAATTTTTTTAGACATACTGCTTTTCTCAAGAAGGAAAACCTTCAGCATCGAGCACGTAGAATGTCAACACTAAAAATTGCAACTAACAATTTCTTAATTGTCGACAGAACTGAACGCGGATATAAAGGCATTTCGACTTATCGTACTTTTTATATTTAGTAACCGACCTCAAAAAAGAGGAGGTTCTCAATTTGAGAGTGTTTTTGTATATAATATGTTACGCAATATCTTTGCAGATTGTGAACCGATTTTAATGATTCTTTTTTTTATTAAATAGTTTATACTTCAAGGGTGGTTCCATATAAATCAAGAAAAAAATCCACCCATAAGGGTAGCAAATAAATAATATTTTTTTCAGCAATTTGAAGTTTTTTACTTTTTGTAAAAGTTATAATAAAATTGTTTCGCGGAGAAGTTTTTGGCCTAAAACCAGAAAGTTTTTTGAACGTTAATGGACTTAAAAAAGGCTTATGACAGAGTGGACAGGAATGTGTTATGGCAAACATTGAACTCATTTGAGTTGAGCGCTGGTTTGATACAGGCTTTAAAGTCTCTTTATAGGGACTCTCAGCTTGTGTCAGGATCAACAGGTTTACTCGGACTGGTTTGGCAACCAAAAGGTGTCACACAGGCTCTGTAGCTTCCACGTGGCTGTTTAACCTATTTATGGCCAGTTGTTTTAAGTTGTTGAAGACTGTGAGATAAGAATGGGTGAGCTAACCGTTAACTGCCATTTGTACGCCGATGATCAAGTCATAATTATCTGCAAATGATGGTTACGTTAATGAACAGGTATGAAAGTACAAGAGGTATGAAAGTTAATGCAAGTAAGACGAAAGTGATGGTTTTTGAAAGTGAAGAAAGTAAAACGATATGTGAAATAAGAATAGAAGGGGAATTGATTGAGCAAGTGGACGAGTTTTTGTATTTGGGATGTGTATTTAGTAGGGATGGTAGATATGATAAGGATATATAACACAGAGCGAACGCAGGAAATAGAGTGAATGGGGCTCTTCTCTCTATTGTGGAAAGTCACAATGTGTCAAAAAAGGCACGTATGGCAATCATATTGCTGTGTTAGTCCCTACTTTAATGTATGGTAGTGAAAGTTGGATGTGGCAGAAGAAGCACGAAAGTAGACTAAATGCTGTAGAAATACGGTCATTAAGGAGTATGTTAGGGCTGAATTTGAATGACAGGGTGAGAAATTGTGTGATAAGTGAAAAATGTGGTTTGCAAGATGATGTTGTGACCAGGAGTAAGAAAGGAATGCTTCGGTGGTTTGGTCATGTAGAAAAAATGAACGAGGAAATAGTGACAAAACAAGGTCGGGAAGGGAAGCCCTAGGCGACGGTTTATCGACCAAGTTGGCGATATATTGGACTGGATTAGGAGTAGCCTTAACCGACGAACATGTATGTGTAGATATATGGATGCAAAGGAGGCAAGAGAGGTGTGGCATGATCGTGCCAAATGGAAATCCGTAGTCTCTGCCTACCCCTCTGTGTGACAGGCGCGAGTGTTTATGCATTATGTATTATAAGTATATTTATAAAATTATTAATATACCTGCTGTATAGTGGCGGTGTAAGAGAATCAATTAACCTATATTAATCCGTGGATATCGAAACAGGCGATAAAGGGATTAGAAACAGGATATGAACAGTTAAAACAATCTGCTGTTGCCACCAAGCGTGGCAACTCTGACAAATATATCTCCTATGCAGTGTCTGATTTAAAGTTCCGACAGCCTCAGGCTAACTATGAATATGCTCCCCCCTCCAGCTTGTTCTGTCTGTGCCTGCCCAGCCCACTAATATATGTACTATATTTTTATATATTTACTAGCTTTCTAATAGTATGTGTCGACCATCGCCCGTGAACAACTGCAACACCAGGGAAATTTCAAGGTGTGTTGCCGGACCTTTAAAGGGAGTAAGCTCGTTTTTTGAAGGTCTCCAAGTCGTATGGGTCCGGAAAAATCACCGGTGGTAGATGGTTTCACAAAGAAGTCTTGTGAGGAAGAAAACTCCAGTACATGGTGTCATGGTGGACCGCCAAGCATCCAGATGGTGTGGATGGTACCTTGAGTTTTGTACTGATGTGCGTTGGTGGAATTTATGGCTGGAATTAAACTGAACAATTTGTCTAAGTACTCTCCGTGGAAAATGCGATAGAAAATGCAATGGGATGCAACATCTATTCGCAGCGCCAGTAAGTCGAGCCGATCAGAAAGAACACGGTCGTCGACGATTCAAGCCACTCCTCGCTGGATGCGGTAAAGTTTTGAGCTGGCACTGGGGTGCCCCAGTCCAGAAATGAGAACAGTACTAATCCATGTGAGGGCAAACTTGCTCCTCACAACTGTCCCACTCTACTGAGCACGCCAAGCATTTTGGAGGCCAATTTAGCCTTCCCTTACAAGCGACCGCAGAACTGTACGTTATTCGATATGTCGATGCCGAGGATTCCTATGCTTGCTGAGGCAGCATGGGGAGTGCCTTGAAATTGAGGAAATACGAAAAAAGAGGTTATTTTTGTGCGGTAAACGTGTAAACCTGTGAATTCTGAAGTTTAAACTGGGTTAAAGTCGTCCCCAATCTGAGATTCTGTTTATGTAAAACTCGACTTCAGACACAAATTCGTTCCGATACTCGATAACGTATTCCCGAGAAATATTAGCACTGCCGGTGTAAAAAGCATCACCAGTGTTACAAATAGTAACAGCAACGTATTATTGATATACAGAAGAAATTGCATAGGTGATAGCAGCAGCCTTGTGGAATACTAGCATTAATAGGCTCGTAGTCGAAGTATGCAAAGTCATAGTACTATTATTTATTCTGTGGCATAGTCTACTACGATCTTGATGTTCCGATCTGCAAGAAAACTGATGATCCAATTGCATAATTTCCATAGGAAGGAAGCTTATAAAGAAAAGCTTTTTGCTAAAGCCCATCGAAAGCCTTCGCTATAACCAAAGTAGCAACGCCGACATGATGACGACGGCGACAGGAGCGAGGTGGTCCTCGAAGTACTTTATGAGCTGGCAATTTATAATGGATTCCATTATTGTGGAGAACAATTAGCGATGGATGGACTTCATCAGGCCCGCTCGACTTGTTGACGTTTAGAGAAAAATTGTTTTGGCTCTGAGCGCTGTGTAGACCGCACATCCATCATGGAGCATCGCACCGCGGAATGGTTATGACAAAATTTCGTCATCCAAAAAGAATCTACGAGATCGACTTTTTTAGCATGTGCCAGTGAGTCGATCTCCTGTGCAGAGATGGAACAGATGGCTGACAGGTTCCTTGGACAGCTTAAAAAAACACCTTAATAAAATTAAAGGTAAAGAAGAGAGCTTGAGCAGTTTAAAATCTTAGAATCACGTCCATCCAGTCAGACAAATTATAATTCAGTCTTTATTTTACAATCTATTTATTTGTTTTGTACTAAAATTAAAGAAAGAGCAACAACAAAATTATACTTTCATTATTATTATTGAGAATATTATACCAAATTCTATTCTGTACATAAGTGTTGCTTGCAAAGGCAAGCTCAGCGCCCCTAGAATCTTGCGCCCCAGGCTCCAGCCTAGTTAGCCTGTGGGTAAATCAGCCCTGCTCTATGAGGACAATATAAGATATATATTGACCGTCTAGTGGCGTAAGAATATCCACTACCCCATATCGTTCCGTGGGTCTCGTAAGAGATGGAAACAAAATAGGGATGGGCAGCAGCGTCTTCATTATAATATTTAAAATTAAAAAAATGCGGTTGTCAACCCGCTTACCACGCGTGGCAACTCTGACAAATAGCAATATATGGATGGGGCCTACGTTCATAAATGGACTTTTGATAGGCTCTTATGAATGAAAATATTCAAATAAATGAATCCATGTTTTAAACAAGATTTTGAAACAACAGAAACAGGAACAGTAATTTTTAATTAATATCTTAATATATAATAATTAATGTTTGTTTGTTCGTATTTTATGCGCTGTTATCGTTCATCGGATTGCGTTAAAACTTTGTCAATTTATTACTTGACTGCGTTTTTTTTCCAAAAAAAAAAAACCGTTTCTTGCTGGTTCTTGACAGAGATTTTTCCGAACCAGTGTTAAATTAAACAAAAGAGTAACTATTATTTATAATCTGCCCGGCACGTTACTGCTGCAAAAGAAATAATTGTAGAAATATCGTCTTAAATTTGGAAGAACTATATTGTTTACTTAGGAATGATAATGATGATGATATATAACTTCCAAATAAATGTGACGGTACAATATGCCACCTATAAGTTAATTGTAATTACAATTATCTTACAGTTAATTGTACTTACTCTTTTGTTTAATTTAACACTGGTTCGAAAAAACTCTGTCCCAAAGGAAACCACATGAAACGCAGTGGATTTTTGAAAAAGGAAATTGTTCTTCATAATGCTATTTTGTTACGTATTATATTTATTTTCGTGTAGACGTGTTGACAAATTGACTTAAACTAGCCTGGCAAACAACTCGTCACAGAGTGCGAGTCAAACGACGGCTTTGCGTTTATTTAACAACAACAAACGATTGGAGAAATATGTGAATAAAATATAGTATTCAATAAAATTACGTTTTCTATTTATTGTGTTGAAATAAACTGAAATGAGCAAAATAAATTCTAATAATGTACACCCTTAGCACAAAATCACAAAGGAAAAAAATGCTTAACAATACGTCGATGTTATTATAGAATAAAGGTGACAAGCGAGCACATAGTCCGCCTGATGGTAAGTGGATGCAGAGGCCCATAGATACCTATAAATCTATCCTCGTTATAAAATATACCATTCGCGCATTATATGATAAATTTTTGTCTTTTGCTAAAATTACTGTATGCTGAAGAATAGAAGAAAAAACACAAAGAATCTACCTTGTCTTTTACTGTTGCGTTCGTAAAAGTTAGTTAAGGAAATCAACAAATCTTGGCAACTTCTTGTGACCAACAAAGAAATATATTTGTTTTTAATAGAAATAGGGTGACAAACGAGCACACAGTCCACATGATGGTAAGTGGTTGCTGTGTCCTATAGACATCTACATCTATCCTCGTTTGCGAATCAAAATGCAGATGCGTTGTCAGCCTGAGGACTAAGATGAATGCCTCTTTTCCAGTAAAAGGGTCTCCGGTTCTCTACACTCACCATACGAAACATAGCAGCATTAAGCTGCTATTTTACGTTGATATTCTGTGAGAGCGTGGTCCTTCCCGGTCGAGCCGACCCATTAGTGCTACAACTATATTATAAATATAGCTGCAGCTTGGCTCTACCACGTACAAAGCGCTGCATATTTTGGACATGACAAAACCATGCTCAATATATTGTAAGAACACACACTCACGCTCACATGTATCTACTATTATTTAATCACAAACATGGTTTAACATATTATGTTTGTCTTGTGGTAACATGCATTTGGTTATTTGTGTTGTTTGTATGGACAGCGAAGGCCATGAGATTGATATTCGGTGTTATCCATAGTTGCCTTACGACACCTACGAGACGAAATGAGGCGATGAATTTTCTTACACATCACTTGTTTGCAGAACTATAAAACTTAAGGTAAGCGCTCTGAAGAAAAAAAAGTGGGAAATAAAATTTTTACCTAAAAATTAGACCGAGCTACGAATTTCAGGCTGAAAACATTTATTAATCAGAAAAGAACAATAATTCACAGTAACATAATAAGGATGCACTTAAAATAGTAAAAGTTGTGTAGAAACTAGAGTAAATGATGTTTCTGGCGTCTTCCAATAATGCTACAGAGATATTTTACTCGTTACAGCTTGTTGTAGAGTTGCACTCCCTCAAAATCAATGTTTTTCCTATGTCATAAAACAAGGCAACGATAATTGTATTGTATCTATCAGGAGCAATATTTTAGTTATTTTAGATAAGTTCAGTGAAGTACTAAAAGTATTTAGTTTATTATAATTTAGTTATTTAAGGAACCTGCCACATTTTATTCACCACGTCATGGGTTAACTTTCAGAAAATGCTAACTGGCATTAAGTTCCATAACCACTGCGGTTAAAAAAAGTGTTGATTTCAATCAAAAAGCAATACGGGTGACTGGGGCTGAAACGGAGAGGAGTAGCCATACGTAGGCATCAAAGTACAAGTCCAGGCGGTCCTGTACCTATAACAAAACTAGTCTTAGCCGCACTGTTCACTAGACTAAATATAAATGTTGTCACATTATTGCTATTTACTTCTTTTTAAACTTAAAAATTACGATTGCGGATTTGTTTATCAACACAGGCCGCTTGCCCTCATACAATTTGCCGAGTCTGTATTTTAGTTGTAGCTGTCACCGAGCGATAGAGTTATAATGTATCTATGTGTGTGTGATATTTTTAGTATATTGTTTTAATTGTTATGTGTTAGTTTTGTAGTAACACACGATTGTTTTAGTGCGGCATTTCCTCGCAAAATGGAGACGCATACAGAACTGTATCGGGAAAAACGTTATGCTACCTCTGGTCCTTTCGCCGGTAGCCCGGTTTCTATGATTTCGATATTATTCTTATAAATATTATGAATAAAATTTATTTATTTATATAATTTAATTAATTTAGTATTCTATTTACATTTATATTACCTGGTCGGTGGTTTGACGATTGTATCAGATAATAAACCCCAAGATAAACGCTAAGGGTGCATTCTCTCCAGAAATGTAAGCGAGGATGCGTAGCGGGGATGTGTTTGTTAAGAAACAATAGAATCACTTCATTAATCTAGCCTCGCTCAGCGCAGCTCGGAGGAAACGGCTGAGCGAGCGAGGTTTTACATACAAAACAAGGGAAGGATGTGTGCGAGGAATGTTTGAGGTGTGTGAGGGATGTGCGAGGGATTTGTTGCGAGGATGTGTGCTAGGAAGAACGCAAGAAGTAGCGGGCAGTGGCGCGCGCTACGCTCCCACCACACCTCACCTCACCGCATCTAAAATGAGCCCGCTACACATTCTCGCACCGCTCATCTGCGCACGTTCCACAGCCCCGCTACACATCCTCGCACCGCTCAGCTGCCTACCACATCTCTGGTGGAAACGCAGCTAATTAATGCCAGACCTTAGCGATAACGGTTTTTGTATTTAGGTATTACACACCATCAATCGATCGACGGCGCAATGGATTAGTCGTCAATCGATAGTTTCTACCATACTGATACAGATAGCACCCTAACGTCTGATGTAAATAAGATAGTCATGACGCCATTTATCTAAAGCCTGGTGGAACTTAAAATTACATATTAAATTAGAAGAATTTTACGGATTTATCACATATTAATTTTAATAAAGTTTTGCACCCATGCTCACGAGGTGACTGAGGTGTTTAATGTCATAGTCAACCCGGCTACCTTTGCAGCTTTTGAATATTAATTTTAGTAAGATCTACGCAGAACGAGCTTACTCTATCTTGAAGACTGGCAGTGGTATGCTTGGATTTGATTTAGTTTTGTTAATTATAGGATCCCAAGCTGATGGTTGCACTCATCAGTCTTCTTTTCAAGGATGTTCTTTATTTTAATAGCCTTGCGAATTATCCTAGTAGGAATCGGTGTTATTCTGCTAGAATTTGTGGTCTATCAAATCTGATGTAATGGCGGGGCGATAATGAACATGTTCAAAATCATCCCAACATTTTATCAAGCGGATTATTTCACACCAAACAATTTCATTCAAACCCATACTAAGAGATCGTGATTTATGATAAGTGCGATCATCCACAGGTTTCCTTAGTCTTCGCCAATAAGATTAGTTTGTTTAGTGTGAACTTAAATATGACCTATAACTCCACAGCAAGATCCGGTTGTTGGTTATATATATATCTACGCAGGAATTTAATATACAAACATACTTTTCCGATTGGCGTGTGTAGGAGCGTCGTAAGAGAATTCACCAAAACAGGCTGCAGCATCTTCAGACTCTACCAGTAGCGAAGGACCTAGAGCAGATGAAGTTAAGGCGTGTGTTTAAGAGATCCACTTTATGGCCTCTAATTAAAATCCTCAAGCTCTCGAAAAATATGCGGGTACACTTTGGAGAAAGAGTCTCCTGGTGGATTTAGAATCTCTACTTGAAATCGGCAACAGTGATTACCCGATAAATGACGGAATGATAACCATCCTGATAATTTGTGCACAGTTGTATTTACGTTACAGGAGTTAATATCAAAAATTTACCCAGATATTGCTCATATCCACGATAAGCCAATGGAATGGTTGTGTGAACGTCATACTAACCCGAAAACGACCAAGCAGCGGTAATTGACGATATACTGTTAACGTCCATTGAGGGGAAATAGTGTACACGTCAATAGACTCTGTGGTCAACACAGATGATGCAATTAACTACCCTGTCGAATTTCTTAATTCACTGAAACCATCGGGTCATCCACATCATAAGCTTATTCTGCGCGGGCACTCCTGTTATGTTGTTGCGAAATTTAAAACCTCAACTGTGCAACGGAACCAGACTAAAAGTAAAGCGTTACATCGCAATGTAATGGAAGCCACAATTATAACTGGATGCGCAAGGAAACATATTGTACCAAGAATTCCTTGATCCCGAATGATCTTCCTTTGAATTCAAACGAATACAGTTTCCTAAAGTCTTGCTTGTAATGACCATAAACAAATCACAAGGGCAGACATTAAAATTTGCGGGTATAGACTTGAGAGAAAATTGTTTTTCACACGGCAACTATGTGGCTTGCTCACGCGTAAAAGCTCGCCCAGTAGTCTGACAATTTGGCACACAGTAATAGATTAGCAAAAATGTAGTGAATAAAAAGTCGTGTAGTTTAGTAGCTTTTGCCCGCAACATCCAGTTATAATTGTAGTTTACCAGCAGACTTATTCACACATGGGCGCGATATAACCGAACTCCACGCGGACGAAGTCGCGGGCAAAATAGTCCTCCATATGAGTATGAGATATGAGGGTTTTAAGTTCAGCAGTGGAATTTATGAATAATTTTCCGGTAACATAAATGTATGGTCTAACGCGTGTTGCAAACAACCAAGTTCTGGCGTCTTTGCAGTTACCGTTTTAGCCTAATAAAGTCCACTGCTGTGAAAATATGCCCCCATAGATTGCTTCATAGGGATATTTGCCATAGTCGCCACGCTGGCAAACGGGTTACAACCGCATTTTTTTATTTTAGTCGTTATTAGAAAAACACTGCTCCTGATCTCTTGATTTGTTTCCTCTGTCGCCTCTTACCACACCTACGAGATGACACGGGATAGTGGATATTCTTACACCACCATTACACGGTCTTTCTAGTACATAGTACATATTACTTCAATGCTAAAAGTAAAACATTTTGGAACACATACGGTGAGGTTTTGCTTTTATTATTCTGTGTGATGTTGTAAGAGTTGAGTCTTGTAGCTTCTGACAGCTGATGGTGGCTTAACATTACGTTTATAACAGACGTAAAATTATAAGTTTTATAAAAGACATTTTATAAAAGACCGACGACGGACAGCAGCGTCCAATGTGAAATGTCTGGTACTACAATCGTCAATTCGCCTGCCAAGCGTGACGATTAAGAGACGGCTCCGGCTTGAAGGCCTTTAGGAGTCCATTTATGTAGGTACAGCCCTACCTATTTCTGCCGCCAAATGGAGTGCTTTGCAATGCTGTGTTCCAGTCTGAAAGTATAGAGAGTTAATATAATTACAGGTTGCATTCTATTCTAGTCCTAAGATGTGACAACTCGTCTGTAGAATTCTTTGCTTGAATTTGGCTGCAGGTGTGCTGAAAGTTTGTATGTCACCTCAGATTTAAAAAATAGTTTTACAGGCTGTAAAGAAAGCTGAAATGATTCTGACATCTGCCTGATCTATGCTTGTACCATTACGTTAGGTTCATTTGTCTATACTTCGCTCGTTAGCGTATATAGACAAATGAAGTGCTAAAGTAATACGTAGCCATATAACTCGAAGAACCGTTAACTTATTTCGAAGAAAGGTTCTCGAGTGGCACCCTCGTACTAGCTAGCGCAATTTTGGCAAAATCATATCATTCTCTAAGATTATGATATGGTTTTACCAATACTATTCAGAATTAGTTTAATGCCAAAGTAGTTTACAAAAATTTTATGAAATAAAGTATTTATTTTAAAACACTTACATAGCCTAGATAGTAATTTAGTTGCATAACATTATTATTAAAATTATATTGTAAGATTTTTTTTGTTATAAAAGATAATGAATCTAAATGTTATACATGTATGTAATACAGGGACGATTCTCAGGAACACGATCTTTCTTGCCTTCACTAGTAGAATACCCCAACGGGCATAGTAACGACAGTGAGACAAAGAATTCCTCTTAGTCGCCTGCGCGATACTTTATACTAGAACGAGTGGGAGATTACAGTTTACCTTATTTGTTTGTATGTCTTTTATTTTTTTGCCCACTTTCCCAACATAATTTTACTAACTTTAATTTAAAACATAGGAAGCCGAAAGATTTCTTACCGTGTAAAATGAATATGGTATACATATAATACGCTTAATGAAAATGTTGCCCATGTTACATGTATTCTTGTAAAACACACGGCCGTGTTCACGACATTTCAGACCCCGATTTTTTGATTTGATGTCGTTTTCCGAAACTCACGGACATAAGCGGGCAAAAGCTAGTTATTACTAAAGACCAAAATGTGCTTCTTCGTAAATGTTCAAATTGCTAGTGAATAAAGAATCAATAAATATATGAAATGAGTGGTGTTAGCTACCATCACGTATTATGGCAGAGTTTGGTAGTTAAATTCGTTTATAGCGATATGATGAGAAGTTTATCGACCAAATTGGCGATATATTGAAGATGGGCCAAAGTAATAGTACCCTAAATCGCCGAGCTTGCACGCGTAGGTGTGGATGTAAAGGAGGCGAGCGAGGTATGTCAGGATCGCGCCAAATGGAAGTCCGTAGTTTCTGCCTACCTCTCTGGGTGACGGGCATGAGTGTTTATGTTATGGTTAAAATTGGTAGTGGGGTAAGAGAATCCATCATAAACTATAGAAATGTGAGAGGTGACTATGGGAAATGCCAGAAAAGCTTATGGCTCTGATTGATGGCGTGTATAACTATCTCGTTTATGACAGGCGTAAAATGTTCAGACAGAAGAGGGTGAACAGTTGCAGCTATAATGTCCTCAGGTCCATAGGTTAATCTCATAGTCTGATGGGACGGTAATCTGACACGACCACGACTGTAGAGTCGCATTGTGTATTTTTATGATCAAGCAACAATTATTTTTTAACTTAATCTGGTTTTAATAAGACTAATAAAATCCGTATTCTCATAGAAATTAAGAAACTGTCACCAAAATTCGCTTTAATGTAATTGTACTATTAAAAATATATCGGCTTCAGTGCTATAACTCATTTAAAATGTCTGGTGAGACAAAGTTGTATGGACTGTACATCCATAGCAGCTGGTTCAAATCCGGCTCGAAGGACCAAAATGTAGGGTGTTTTATAATACTTTTTAATAAATATGACTTTTATGAATATTTAAGAAGGTAAATGCTATGATAATAAATAAAACCAAGCGCGCTGAGTGCTGATAATACACTTCAATTTGTTGATTGCATGATTAATTGATGACAAAATGGTGGCAGAAATTTAAGTTTTATACATGTACGATTGCTCAATAATAAGGTACACATATAGTTATATCACAATCATTTTTCGATCCTTGCAATGAATGACCTCTGAGAGCGTCTATGACACTGTGAGTAAGCACTGCGTATATATTTCAGAACTTATGTTTATGGAATTTCATATAAGCACGTCTGACGGTAATGTTTGTCGGTGACTAGAAAAATTACATGCAATATTCATTCTGTTGACCTCTTTTCCTTGCAAGAATAAATACTTTTCATATTTCAAACGAAGTAGGTAATTTAGTGTGAAACAAGGAATTTTAATAAATAGGCATTTTACGCACTTTGTATCTACATGTAATATTATATAAACGTTCTGTCAAACGTCAATATGAAAAAAATCTACTAGCGTGAACAAATGTTATGATTTAATTGATATAAGGCATTCCATTTTAGTCCTCAGGAGACAACGCATCTGCATTTTAGTTCTTAATTGAAGATAAATATTGATGTCTACGGGCCGCAGCATCTACTTACCATCAGGTGGACTATGTGCTCGTTTGTCACACTGATTCTATAAAAAACGTAAGAGTGAATTGGCTTTAGATAGCTAAGTCAATGCGCTTTACCCTCTTCTGTTGCATCATCACTTACTATCAGGTGGTCTGGTATTGACTACCTGGCTTCTAATAGAAAATAACTATAATTAAAAAATATAAAACCCTCGAAAGAAAAATATCTGTTCAGAACACTGTAGATAAAGTCACCTTTAAACCAAAACTAAATCTTAATCGGTTCATCCGTTTTGGGCGCTACGATGTCACAGTGTGACACACTGATATACAGATAAACACGTTAAACACACCTCTGTTTGCGGAGGGGGTTAAAAACGATTTCTGATGTTTATTTTGCTAACTATCGGTAAATAATACCAGAAAAAATTAACCAAATGAACACACAATTAAAATAAAGTGAATTATTATTTAAAAACACTTTATGAACTCTGCCTTTAAATAATGATGCTTAAAATGTGCTCCGTTAAATAAATAATTAAATATGTAAAGAAAATATTGTATATTAAACCACAAAAATTCTAAGAATAAAATTTTGTCTTAAATATTGAAAGTCATTGGCTTGATAAAGCCGATTCAAAAAGAACTTACTTACATAATTAATATTTTTTTCTATTTACCGAATATTGAAAATACTTAATAGAAAGAAAAGAAGTTTAATTTTTTATGAATTAGGGTGTCACATCAGCACACTGTCCATCTGATGGAAAGTGAATGCTGTGACCGATAGACAACATCTATACTTGATTAATAATCAAAATGCAGATGCGTTGTTACCCCCTAGAACTAAAAAAACGGTAAAGGGTCTCCCGTTCTCTACACTCACCATACTAAACACAACATTAAGACATCACTTCACGTTGGTATTCTGTGAGAGCGTGGTCCTTCCCCGGTCGAGCCGATCCATTCATTCTACAACCATAATATAGCTGCAGCATGGCTCAGCCAGGTATAAATGTTAAACATAATATCTAAAATTGACGACTACTTTGAGGGTATGCGTATGAGGTTTAACGTGTATAATGTATGGAAATAAAATTCTTTCTGTACTAGTGATCAGCTGGCACAATGAGATCAGTTAATAATACATAATAAGTAATAAATGAGCATTTAAAATTGCAATTTCAATGCCGGCGGGGATCGAACCCGGTTTGATTACGTACCGTAAAATCCACTGTGAGCGCTAAGCTAGACTTACTCGTATATTGGATGACGGATTAAAATTTTACGAGTCGTCTAAATAATATATATAATTCTTCTTTACACTATGAATTAGCACCTACTTCTAAAGCTCCTATGTTCAAATTATTTTTTTTAGTTCTTTGAAGCCGACTTTTACTTTTTTAAAGTAATTGGGTTAAACGAATAAGTTAATTGGGGAGGACTTGATATTGCAACAAATACTTTTGTCGTACCGGATGTTAAACACGCGACTAAATCTCCACCAAACTCTGTGGCTTAAATATATTTGAAGAGATTCATATTTATCATTTAATTTCAATTACTTAACTGATATATTTGTACTATTATGCCATTTGAATAAAACAAAATGTTTGTTGTTGTTTGCAGCGAGCAAACATCATTCTGTTATAGATTGTCAGTGTTAAGTAAAATGCTTAATCATTCAAAGTGATTAGGTAAGTGTCTCATCAAAACCGCGGTGTCAGCATTTAAGGACACTACTGCCCAGCGCCCTCGGGAGCGCCAGTCCGATCTCGAACGCCGAATCGTTACCATCTCTTGCTCTTGTGTCCGCCAGTTCATAATTCTAGTTCACATTTCGTAATTAAACGTTTATTTTTGCAGCTCATTTAAAAGTCTTTTAAAAAAACCCTACCGAGGAACCCGTATAACATTTGGTGGCAGCGGATACGAAAATCCCTACCCAATCCGAGACTTTGTTCAGCGAAGACTCGACTTCGTCACCGCCAGCCTGGCTTGACGTTTTCCCGAGAAATATTGCAGCCGGCGTAGCACACAGTGTCATCCGCGCAGCAATGCGCTACCGGTTTGCAACATCATTGATATGCAGAAGAAACAGCGTTGTGATAGCACGCAGCCTGTGGAACATCACAACACAGCAGTCGGAGCGCACCGCCCGGCGACCATTGATGTTCGATCTGCAGAGCTGCGATGTCCACCACAATTGCCCTCGGAAGCCTAGTGAGAAGCGTTTTGCCAAACCCGATCGAAAGCCGCAAAGTCCAAACCAACGGCCAACGCCCTGACTCTACTGCTCCGCCCATCTATAGTCAGGTAAACCAGAAGATCACCAGCTGATTGACCCGACGAAAACCGTATTGGCGGTCACCAATCAGCTGGTGATCCTCAAGGCACCATGAGCTGGCAGTTTATAATGGATTCCATTATTTTGGAGAACAAGGGGTGATGGCGATAGGCCTGTAGTTGGACGGGTCTGAGCGCGCCCCTTTAGGATCGGTTGGACAAAAGCTGTCTTCCATGATTTCGAGACTACGCCTAGGGAGTGGGAGTACCGAAAAGACGTTAGAACCGGTGCCAACTCCGGAGCACACGTCCTCAGCATAATTGGGGATTCCGTCAGGCCCACTGACTTGTGGATGTCCAGGAGAAGAGTGCCTTTGAACCGAGCGCTGAGAACCGAACATCCGGCATGGAGCACTCACACCGCGGGATGGCCAGCGGTGTTCCTCCGTCATCAAGAGTCGAGTTGACGCAAAGTGAGCCCAAAGGTCGGCTTTTGCGGCGTGGGCCTGTGTCGTCCTTCCTGTGCAGAGATGGTAGTGATGGCTTACAGAAATTCCTTGACAGCCTTGGAGAGACCAGAATGCACGGGTTCCGTAGGAAGGCGAACTAGTTTCTCGCCAATTTGCCTATGTGCTCTGACTTTGCCTTGGCACACACTTTAGGACCTGAGGCGAAGACTTTTTTAAGCATGCTGGTGTTTACATCCCGAGCCGCCGAAGCCTCAGCCCAGGCCTGATAGCACTCTGCTACTGCGTAATGCCCTACAGGAGCGACCAAACCAAGGCTGCGATCTGCCCGATGGGTACCACAGATGATGAATAAATAGTTACATTCCCCAACACCACGTCAGTGACAGAGTCAGCAACAGCGCTGGATCATCCGGCGAAATAGATAAGATATACAAAACCATTACTTAAATGTTTTATATAAGTACAATTGGAATTAAACAAGAGTGACTTTCAATAAGAATTATTTATAATCTATATTGAATAAAAAGGTTTTTGTTTCTGTTTCTGTTTCTGTTTCAATAAATTATTCTACGAGGTACGAGGTAAAATTTCAGTATTGAATTGATCTTAAGATTTCTTCAAAATAGTTACTTCCAAATAAAGTACTAACAAAGTTTATTTCAATGAAACTTATCAATTAAGATCAAAGAGGGAGCCGAAAGTATATAATAAGAATAAAATGTTTCGATATCTCACTTAGTTTCCGAGATATCGATACTCAAAAATCGAATACTAAAACCGAATCATTACGCCCCGACTTCATTCAACTCTCTAGGGGTACGGCAGACACGACGTTTTGTAAAACCGTAGGCGCGGAGGAAGAGCAGACCCCGCCCGCTGTAGCAAATAGCAGGTACACGTGCGAGCCATAGCGGTTGAGGTCGCCGCGCGACCAATAAAAGCTGCGGAGGTGAGCATGGCTGCCTGGGATTCGCTACGCAAGGTGAAGGAGCTGCACCCGCAGCACCGAATCCGTTGCATATCTATGCGCATCCGCTTCTAATCGTGGCGCCGTAGAACCGTAGTCGTGCCAACTTAAGACATGTGATGGCAAAACCCTCACGTTGAAGCCTGAGATTCTCGCAGATATCGAAAGCTACTACAGTACACTATATGCTCCCAAAATCAGCAACCTGACCTCAAATACGACGATCCCAGAGCCACACTAACCCGCCACTTTACCGACGAGCTGCTAGATATCTGTTCAGGGATCGTGTTGGCCTCGGCCAACTTGAAAATGGAAAAGCCCCAGGAGGGACAGAGTTACAACAGGCTCTTCTTATTAAGGGTATATCCATATCATAATTATGAAATAAAGGCTTACCCAAATGCTTTATTTTATGTTATTTACTGCTCAAACTTGAACATTTAAATTATTTTTAAAGTTATAATTTAGAATTATTCTTAAAAGGTCTTAACAATAACGATAAAGAGAAATGTGGTCTTATAGTTTTTATTGCCTTCATTGAGCGTTTCAATAAATATAATGAGAGGCCGTCAAAAGGTTTTCGTAATTCAATTAATTAATAATACAGCCCAGTAAATGAATATAATGAACACTAGTTTATAAAGTCAACGTTGTTTTGAAAAGAGAATTAAATTATAGTCAAAGTGAGTGCTAATAGGCTTAGCACTCACTTTGACTATAATTAATGTTAAAAAGTAATATTAACTGGCACTGGTCAGTAATGCACCTGCAATTCCTCTGGTTCTCCATAGTGTCAGTATTTAGCCGTATCATACATCTAATATACAAAAATTAAAGTTTGTTTGTTTGTATTTTAAGCGCTTCCATACCGTTTATCAGATTGCGGTAAAACTTTGTAAACTTAATGCTTAGACTTGCACGACGGTTATAGGTATAGTACAATTAACTTACACTAGGTGGCGCGCTATATATGTATAGTGTTGACCTATGCATCTGAGACTTGGTCCTACACTGCTGGCTATATAAAGATGCTCAAGGTCGCTCAGCGAGCTATGGTGAGGGCTATGCTCGGGGTTTCTCTGCGTGATAGACTTAAAAACGGGGATATCCGCAGTAGAACCAGAGTAACCGACATAGCCCAACGGATTAGTAAGCTGAAGTGGCAATGGGCTGGCCATATAGCTCGAAGAAGTAACAACCGATGGGGAAGAAACGTTCTCAAGTGGCAGCCTCGCACCGGCAGGCGAAGTGTAAGGCGTCCCCCCACTGGATGGAGTGAGAACTTGTTAAGACATACAGGAAGTCAATCGATAGTTGTGGCATTCTTTGGGCCTATGTTCAGCAGTGGACTTGTGAAGATGTTCCTTCACCCTTGCGTAGCGAATCAGGCAGCCATGCTCACCTCCGCAGCTTTTTATTGGTCGCCTTTGGCGACCTGCCCGGCCGCTGCGGCCGCACGTACCTGCTATTTGCTACAGCGGGCGGGGTCTGCTCTTCCTCCGCGCCTACGGTTTTACAAAACGTCGTGTCTGCCGTACCCCAGAGAGTTGAATGAAGTCGGCGTAATGATTCGGTTTTAGTATTCGATTTTGAGTATCGATATCTCGGAAACTAGTGAGATATCGAAACATTTTATTCTTATTATATACTTTTGCCCCTTTGATCTTAATTGATAAGTTTCATTGAAATAAACTTTGTTAGTACTTTATTTGAAGTAACTATTTTGAAGAAATTTAAGATCAATTCAATACTGAAATTTTACTGTACCTCGTAGAATAATTTATTGAAACAGAAACAGAAACAGAAACAAAACTTTTTTATCAATATAGATTATAAATAATTCTTATTGAAAGTCACTTTGTTTAATTCCAATTGTACTTATATAAAACATTTAAGTAATGGTTTGTATATCTTATCTATTTCGCCGGATGATCCCAGCGCTGTTGCTGACTCTGTCACTGACGTGGTGTTACAGGAATGCAACTATTTATTCCATCATCTGTGGTACCCATCGGAGGCAGATCGCAGCCTTGGTTTGGTCGCTCCTGTAAGACTGCATTATGCAGCAAGCAGGAGTGCCATCAGGCCTGGGCTGAGGCTCGGCGGCTCGGGATAAACAGCATGCTTAAAAAGAAGTATACTTCGCCTCCAGGTCCTTCAAAGTGTTATTGCAAAGTCAGAGTCAACATAGGCAGAATTGGCGAGAAACAGTTCGCCTTCCCACGGGAACCCGTGCATTCTGGTCTCTCGCCAAGGCTGTCCAAGGAATTTCTGTAAGCCATCATACCATCTCGCACAGGAAGGACGACTCACTGGCCCACGCCGCAAAAGAGAAAGCCGACCTTTAGGCTCACTTTGCGTCCAACTCGACTCCTGATGACGAGAACACACCGCTGGCCATCCCGCGGTGTGAGTGCTCCATGCCGGATGTGTTCGGCTCACAGCGCTCGGCAAAGCACTTCTCCTGACATCCACAAGTCGAGTGGGCCTGACGGAATCCCCCATTATGCTGAGGACGTGTGCCCGGAGTTGGCACCGGTTCTAACGTCTTTCCGGTACTCCCACTCCTAGGCGTAGTCTCGAAATCATGGAAGACAGCTTTGTCCAACTGATCCCTAAAAGGCGACTGCTCAGACCTGTCCAACTACAGGCCTATCGCCATCACCCCTTGTTCTCCAAAATAATGGAATCCATTATAAACTGCCAGCTCATGCGGTACCTTGAGGATCACCATTGATTAGTGACCGCCAATACGGTTTTCGTCGGGTCAATCAGCTGGTGATCTTCGGTTTACCTGACTCATAGATGGGCGGAGGCAGTAGAGTCCGGGAGGCATTGGCCGTTGGTTTGACTTTGCGAAGGCTTTCGATCGGGTTTGCACAAAGCGCTTTACGAAGCTTCCTATGGGCTTCCTGAGAAACTGCAATTGATCACCAGCTTTGCAGATCGAAACATCAAGGTCGTTGTAGACGGTGCGCCCGACTACAAGCCTATTAACGCCGATGTTCCAGGCTGCTGCGCTATCACCAACGCTGTTTCTTCTGCATATCAATGATATGTTGCAAACTGGCATTCATTGCTATGCGGATGATAGCACTGGTGATGCTCTATACGCCGGCCGTGCGAATATTTCTCGAAAACGTCGCGAGTACCGGAACAAACTTTGTGTCGAAGTCGAGTCTTTGCTGAACAAAGTCTCGGATTGGGGCGACTAAATCTAGTCCAGTTTAATCCTCAGAAGACAAGTTTGCGCGTTTGCCAAAAGAACCCCTTTGTCGTATCTCCTCAGTTTCACGGCACTCCCTTGTTGCCTCAGCCAGTATCGGAACCTCGGCGTCGACATATCGAGTGACGCAGTTTCGCGGTCACTTGGAAGAGAAGGCAAAATTAGCCTCTAAAAGCTTGGCGTGCTCAGTAGAGCGGGCAGTATTTCATGCCGCACACCGCCTGCAACTTTACAAGGCGCAGGTTCGGCCTCACATGGAATACTGTTCCCATCTCTGGGCTGGAGCTCCTTCCACTTGATCGCATCCAGCGCAGAGCGGCTCGAATCGTCGACGACTGAGTCCTTTCCGATCAGCTCGATTCATTGGCGCTGCGAAGAGATGTTGCATCTCTTGCATTTTCTTTCGCATTTACCACGGGAGTGCTCTGAGGAATTGTTCGGATTAATCCCAGCCGCCACATTTCACGAACGCACATCGCGGCAGAACTCCCGATACCATCCACACCATCTGGATGATTGGCGGTCCACCACTATGCGATTTAGAAGATGTTTCTTCTCGCACAACTTCCTTGTGGAATAGTTTACCACCAGCGATTTTTCCGGACCGATACGACTTAGGGACCTTCAAGAAAAGAGCCTACTCCTTTTTAGGCCGGCAACGCATCTGATTTCTCTGGTTCCCTGGTGTTGCAGTTGTTCATGGCATGCTCGTTTGCCCTCCCATAAAAAATATATCTATTTACTATTTTAGTCGCAGCAGCATTGTTTTCACAATGTTACTAAAATTGTATAAAATAAAGTAAAAAAGCCTACATACGTTCCTCTACAGGGCACAGGATTCCTCTAATTTTGAGAGAGTTATAGGACAGAAAATTTCACCACGCTGCCTAAATGCGTGATTATTGAAATTTTTAATTTTATTAGACATACTGCTTTTCTCAAGAAGGAAAACCTTCAGCATCGAGCACGTAGAATGTCAACACTAAAAATTTCAACTAACAATTTCTTAATTGTCGACAGAACTGAACGCGGATATAAAGGCATTTCGACTTATCGTACTTTTATATATTTAGTAACCGAACTCAAAAAAGAGGAGGTTCTCATTTTGAGAGTATGTTTTTTTTGTATATAATATGTTACGCAATATCTTCGCAGATTGTGAACCGATTTTAATGATTCTTTTTTTTATTAAATAGTTTATACTTCAAGGGTGGTTCCATATAAATTAAGAAAAAAATCCACCCATAAGGGTAGCAAATAAATAATATTTTTTTTAGCAATTTGAAGTTTTTTACTTTTTGTAAAAGTTATAATAAAATTGTTTCGCGGAGAAGTTTTTGGCCAAAAACCAGAAAGTTTTTTGAACGTTAATGGACTTAAAAAAGGCTTATGACAGAGTGGACAGGAATGTGTTATGGCAAACATTGAACTCATTTGAGTTGAGCGCTGGTTTGATACAGGCTTTAAAGTCTCTTTATAGGGACTCTCAGCTTGTGTCAGGATCAACGGGGTTTACTCGGACTGGTTTGGCAACCAAAAAGGTGTCACACAGGGCTCTGTAGCTTCCACGTGGCTGTTTAACCTATTTATGGCCAGTTGTTTTAAGTTGTTGAAGACTGTGAGATAAGAATGGGTGAGCTAACCGTTAACTGCCATTTGTACGCCGATGATCAAGTCATAATTATCTGCAAATGATGGTTACGTTAATGAACAGGTATGAAAGTACAAGAGGTATGAAAGTTAATGCAAGTAAGACGAAAGTGATGGTTTTTGAAAGTGAAGAAAGTAAAACGATATGTGAAATAAGAATAGAAGGGGAATTGATTGAGCAAGTGGACGAGTTTTGTATTTGGGATGTGTATTTAGTAGGGATGGTAGATATGATAAGGATATATAACACAGAGCGAACGAAATAAGTGAATCTCTCTAGTGAATCCTCTTCTCTCTATTGTGGAAAGTCACAATGTGTCAAAAAAGGCACGTATGGCAATCATATTGCTGTGTTAGTCCCTACTTTAATGTATGGTAGTGAAAGTTGGATGTGGCAGAAGAAGCACGAAAGTAGACTAAATGCTGTAGAAATACGGTCATTAAGGGTATGTTAGGGCTGAATTTGAATGACAGGGTGAGAAATTGTGTGATAAGTGAAAAATGTGGTTTGCAAGATGATGTTGTGACCAGGAGTAAGAAAGGAATGCTGGTGGTTTGGTCATGTAGAAAAAATGAACGAGGAAATAGTGACAAAACAAGGTCGGAAGGAAGCCCTAGGCGACGGTTTATCGACCAAGTTGGCGATATATTGGACTGGATTAGGGTACCCTTAACCGACGAACATGTGTGTAGATATATGGATGCAAAGGAGGCAAGAGAGGTGTGTCAGATCGTGCAAATGAAGTCCATAGTCTCCACCCCTCTGGGTGACAGGCGCGGTGTTTATGCATTATGTATTATAAGTATTTATAAAATTATTAATACACCTGCTGTATAGGACGGTGTAAGAGAATCAATTAACCTATATTAATCCGTGGATATCGAAACAGGCGATAAAGGGATTAGAAACAGGATATGTACAGTTAAAACAATCTGCTTTGCACCAAGCGTAACAACTCAAATATATCTCCTATGCAGTGTCTGATTTAAAGTTCCGACAGCCTCAGGCTAACTATGAATATGCTCCCCCCTCCAGCTTGTTCTGTCTGTGCCTGCCCAGCCCACTAATATATGTACTATATTTTTATATATTTACTAGCTTTCTAATAGTATGTGTCGACCATCGCCCGTGAACAACTGCAACACCAGGGAAATTTCAAGGTGTGTTGCCGGACCATTTTAAAGGGAGTAAGCTCGTTTTTTGAATGTCTCCAAGTCGTATGGGTCCGGAAAAATCGCCGGTGGTAGATGGTTTCACAAAGAAGTCTTGTGAAGAAGAAAATTCCTAGTACATCGCACAGTCATGGTGGACCGCCAAGCATCCAGATGGTGTGGATGGTACCGTGAGTTTTGTCCCGATGTGCGTTGGTGGAATTTGGTGGCTGGAATTAATCTGAACAATTTGTCTAAGTACTCCCCGTGCAAAATGCGATAGAAAATGCAATGGGATGCAACATCTATTCGCAGCGCCAGTAAGTCGAACCGATCAGAAAGAACACGGTCGTCAACGATTCAAGCCACTCCTCGCTGGATGCGGTAAACTTTGGAGCTGGCACTGGGGTCCAAAAATGAGAACAGTACTAATCCATGTGAAGGCAAACTTGCGCCTTGCAAACGTTGAGCCGGCATGAAATACTGTCCCACTCTACTGAGCACGCAAAGCATTTTGGAGGCCAATTTAGCCTTCCCTTACAAGCGACCGCAGAACTGTACGTTAATCGATATGTCGATGCCGAGGATTCCTATGCTTGCTCAGGCAGCATGGAGTACCCTGAAATTGAAATAAGAAAAAGAGGTTATTTTTGCGGTAAATGCAAACCTGTGACTTCTGAAGTTTAAACTGGACTAAAATCATCCCAATCTGAGATTTTGTTTATGTAAAACTCGACGTCAGACACAAATTCGTTCCGATACTCGATGACGTGTTCCGAGAAATATTAGCACTGCCGGTGTAAAGCATCACCAGTGTTACAAACAGTAACAGCAACGTATTATTGATATACAGAAAAATTATAGCAGCAGCCTTGTGGAATACTAGCATTAATAGGCTCGTAGTCGAAGTATGCAAAGTCATAGTACTATTATTTATTCTGTGGCACAGTCTACTACGATCTTGATGTTCCGATCTGCAAGAAAACTGATGATCCAATTGCAATTTCTCAGGAAGCCCATAGGAAGGAAGCTTATAAAGAAACGCTTTTTGCTAAAGCCCATCAAAATCCTTCGCTATGACCAAAGTAGCGACGCCGACATGATGACGACGGCGACAAAGGAGCGAAGTGGTCCTCGAAGTACCTTATGAGCTGACAATTTATAATGGATTCCATTATTGTGGAGAACAATTAGGCGATGGAGGGACTTCATCAGGCCCGCTCGACTTGTTGACGTCTAGAGAGACAAGTGCTTTGGCTCTGAGCGCTGTGTAGACCGCACATCCATCATGGAGCAATCGCACCGCGGAATGGTTAGCGATGTGTACCCCCCCCGTCATCCAAGGTCAAGTTGAACTCACAAAAAGAACCTAAAAGATCGACTTTCCCTTTTTAGCATGTGCCAGTGAGTCGATCTCCCTGTGCAGAGATGGAACAGATGGCTGACAGAAGTTCCCTTGGACAGCCTTGGCAAAACACCTTTATAAAATTAAAGGTAAAGAAGAGAGCTTGAGCAGTTTAAAATCTTTGAATCACGTCCATTCAGTCAGTCAAAATATAATTCAGTCTTTATTTTTACAATCTATTTATTTGTTTTGTACTAAAATTAAAGAAAGAGCAACAAGCAAAAATTTGCGGCACTTACTCTATTATTTATTGATATATTATACCAAATTCTATTCTGTACATAAGTGTTGCTTGCAAAGGCAAGCTCAGCGCCCCCTCGAACCTTGCGCCCTAGGCTCCAGCCTAGTTAGCCTGTGGGTAAATCAGGCCCTGCTCCTATGAAGCAATATTAATGATATATATTGACCGTCTAGTGGCGGTGTAAGAATATCCACTACCCCATATCGTTCCGTGGGTCTCGTAAGATATGGAAACAAAATAGGAGATGGGCAGCAGCGTCTTCATTATAATATTTAAAATTAATAAAACTGCGGTTGTCAACCCGCTTACCAAGCGTGGCAACGCTGACAAATAGCAATATATGGATGAGGCCTACGTTCATAAATGGACTTTTGATAGGCTCTTATGAATGAAAATATTCAAATAAATGAATCCATGTTTTAAACAAGATTTTGAAACAGAAACAGAAACAGGAACAGTAATTTTTTTGTTCAATATCTTAATATATAAAAATTAATGTTTGTTTGTTCGTATTTTATGCGCTGCCATATCGTTCATCGGATTGTGTTAAAATTTTGTCAATTTATTGCTTAACTTGCGTTTCCTTTTTTCCAAAAAAAAAAAAAAAAAAAATAGTCCCACTGCGTTTCTTGCTTGTTCTTCCCAGGACAGTGTTTTTTTCCGAACTAGTGTTAAATTAATCAAAATAGTAACTATTATTTATAATCTACTACCCGGCACGTTACTGCTGCAAAAAAAATAATTGTTGAAATATCGTCTTAAATTTGGAAGAACTATATTGTTTACTTAGGAATGATAATGATGATGATATATAACATTCAAATAAATTTGATTTGGCGCCACCTACTGTAAGTTAATTGTAATTCAGTTAATTGTACTTACTCTTTTGTTTAATTTAACACTGGTTCGGAAAAACTCTGTCCTGGGCTATGCTGGGACGGAAAAATTCTTCTTCATAATGCTATTTTGTTACGTATTATATTTATTTTCGTGTAGACGTGTTGACAAATTGACTTAAACTAGCCTGGCAAACAACTCGTCACAGAGTGCGAGTCAAACGACGGCTTTGCGTTTATTTAACAACAACAAACGATTGGAGAAATATGTGAATAAAATATAGTATTCAATAAAATTACGTTTTCTATTTATTGTGTTGATATAAACTGAAATGAGCAAAATCAATTCTAATAATGTATTAATTCCCCTAGCACAAAATCACAAAAAAAAAGGGGAAAAAAATACTTAATAATACGTCCACGTTTTTATAGAATAAAGGTGACAAGCGAGCACATAGTCCGCCTGATAGTAAGTGGATGCAGAGGCCCATAGACACCTATAAATCTATCCTCGTTATAAAAAACAATTCGCGTATTAAATCATAAATTAAAAATCTTTTATAAAATTACTGTATGCTGAAGAATAGAAGAAAAAACACAAAGAATCTACCTTGTCTTTTACTGTTGCGTTCGTAAAAGTTAGTTAAGAAATTCAAGGTAAATCTTGTGGCAACTTCATAACAAAAAGAAATATATTTGTTTTTAATAGAAATAGGTGACAAACGAGCACACAGTCCACATGATGGTAAGTGGTTGCTGTCCTATAGACATCTACATCTATCCTCGTTTGCGAATCAAAATGCAGATGCGTTGTCAGCCTTGAGGACTAAGATGGAATGCCTCTTTTCCAGTAAAAGGGTCTCGGTTCTCTACACTCACCATACGAAACATAGCAGCATTAAGCTGCTATTTTACGTTGATATTCTGTGAGGCGTGGTCCTTCCCGGTCGAGCCGACCCGTGGTCTACAACTATATTATAAATATAGCTGCAGCTTGGCTCTACCACGTACAAAGCGCTGCATATATTTTGGACATGACAAAACCATGCTCAATATATTGAAAGAACACACATGTGTATCTACTATTATTTGCTAATCACAACATGGTTTAACATATTGTGATAACATGCATTTGGTTATTTGTGTTGTATGTATGGACAGCGAAAGCTATGAGATTGATATTCGGTGTTATCCATAGTTGCCTCTTACGACACCCACGAGACGAAATGCGATGAATTTTCTTACAACAAATCATTTGTTTGCGAACTATAAAATTTAAGGTAAGCGCTCTGAAGAAAAAGTAAAGGGAAATAAAATTTCCTTACCTAAAAAATTAGACCGAGCTACGAATATCAGGCTGAAGACATTTATTAATCAGAAAAGAACAATAATTCACAGTAACATAATAAGTATGCACTTAAAATAGTAAAATTTTGTGTAGAAACTAGAGTAAATGATGTTTCTGGCGTCTTTTCAATAATGCTATAGAGATACTTTTACCTCATTACGCAGCTTGTTGTAGAGTTGCACTCCCTCAAAATCAATGTTTTTTCCCATGTCAGTTATCAAGGCAACGATAATTGTATTGTATATTACAGGAGCAATATTTTAGTTATTTTAGATAAGTTCAGTGAAGTATAAAAGTATTTAGTTTATTATAATTTAGTTATTTAAAGCCACATTTTCTTCACCACGCCATGGGTTAACTTTCAGAAAATGCTAACTGCATTAAATTCACCGTTTGTAAGCATTATGGTTAAAAAATGTGTTGATTTCAATCATAAAGCAATACAGGTGACTGGGGCTGGAACGGAGGGTAGCCATACGTAGGCATCAAGTACAAGTCCACGCGGTCCTGTACCTATAACAAAACTAGTCTTAGCCGCACTGTTCACTGGACTAAATCTAAATGTTATGTTATTGCTATTTACTTCTTTTTAAACTTAAAATTACGATTGCTGGTTTGTTTACCAACACAGGCCGCTTGCCCTCATACAATTTGCCGAGTCTGTATTTTAGTTGTAGCTGTCACCGAGCGATAGAGTTATAATGTATCTATGTGTGTGTGATATTTTTAGTATATTGTTTTAATTGTTATGTGTTAGTTTCGTAGTAACACACGATTGTTTTAGTGTGCGCAGATTTCCTCCCGCAAAAAATGGCAGACGCATACAGAACTGTATCGGAAAAAAAAAACGTTATGGCTACTCCCCTCTGGTCCGCCGGTGGCCCGTGTTACTCTATGATTTCGATATTATTCTTTTAAATATTATGAATAAAATTTATTTATTTATTTAATTTAATTAATTTAGTATTCTATTTCCATTTATTTTACATTTGGTCGGTGGTTTGACGATTGTATCAGATAATAAACCCCAACATAAACGCTAAGGCTACGTTTCCTTCAGAAATGTGCGAGGATGCGTAGCGGGGATGTGTTTGTTAAAACAATAGAATCACTTCATTAATCTAGCCTCGCTCAGCGCAGCTCTGGAGGAAACAGCTGAGCGGACGAGGTTTTTGTATATAAAACAAGGAAGGATGTGTGCGAGGAATGTGTTTCGGTGTGTGCGAGGATGTGCGAGGTTTGTTGCGAGGATGTGCTGGGAAGAACGCAAGAAGTAGCGGGCAGTGGCGCGTGCGCTACGCTCCCACCACCCTCACCTCACCGCATCTAAAATGAGCCCGCTACACATTCTCGCACCGCTCATCTGCGCACCGTTCCACAGCGTCGCTACGCATCCTCGCACCGCTCAGCTGCCTACCACATCTCTGGTGGAAACGCAGCCTAATTAATGCCAGACCTTTAGCGATAACCGGTTTTTGTATTTAAGGTATTACCACACCAATCAATCGATCGACGGCGCAATGGATTAGTCGTCAATCGATAGTTTCTACCATACTGATACAGATAGCACCCTAACGTCTGATGTAAATAAGATAGTCATGACGCCATTTATCTAAAGCCTGGTGGAACTTAAAATTACATATTAAATTAGAAGAATTTTACGGATTTTATCGCTATTAATATTAACAATGCAAGTTTCGCATATGCTCACGAGGTGACTGAGGTGTTTAATGTCATAGATCAACCCGGCTACCTTCAGCTTTTGAATATTAATTTTAGTAAGATCTACGCAGAACGAGCTTACTCTATCTTGAAGACTGGCAGTGGTATGCTTGGATTTGGATTTAGTTTTGTTAATTATAGGATCCCAAGCTGATGGTTGCACTCATCAGTCTTCTCTTTTAAAAGGATGTTATTCTTTATTTTAATAGCCTTGCGAATTATCCTAGTAGGAATCGGTGTTATTCTGCTAGAATTTGTGGTCTATCAAATCTGATGTAATGGCGGGGCGATAATGAACATGTTCAAAATCATCCCAACATTTTATCAAGCGGATTATTTCACACAAAACTAATTTCATTCAAACTCCATACTAAAGAGATCGTGATTTATGATAAGTGCGATCATCCACACAGGTTTCCTTAGTCTTCGCTTCAATAAGATTAGTTTGTTTAGTGTGAACTTAAATATGACCTATAACTCACAGCAAGATCCGGTTGATATTTGGTTATATATATATCTACGGGAATTTAATATACAAACATATACTTTTCCGATTGGCGTGTGGGAGCGTCGTAAGAATTCACCAAAACAGGCTGCAGCATCTTCAGACTCTACCAGTAGCGCAAAGGACCTAGAGCAGATGAAGTTAAGGCGTGTTTTAAGAGATCCACTTTATGGCCTCTAATTAAAATCCTCAAGCTCTCGAAAAATATGCGGGTACACTTTGGAAAAGAGTCTCCTGGTGGATTGCAGATCTCCCCATGAAATCGGCAGCAGTGATTACCCGATAAATGACGGAATGATAACCATCCCTGATAATTTGTGCACAGTTGTATTTACGTTACAGGAGTTAATATCAAAAATTTACCCAGATATTGCTCATATCCACGATAAGCCAATGGAATGGTTGTGTGAACGTCATACTAACCCGAAAACGACCAAGCAGCGGTAATTGACGATATACTGTTAACGTCCATTGAGGGGAAATAGTGTACACGTCAATAGACTCTGTGGTCAACACAGATGATGCAATTAACTACCCTGTCGAATTTCTTAATTCACTGAAACCATCGGGTCATCCACATCATAAGCTTATTCTGCGCGGGCACTCCTGTTATGTTGTTGCGAAATTTAAAACCTCAACTGTGCAACGGAACCAGACTAAAAGTAAAAGCGTTACATCGCAATGTAATGGAAGCCACAATTATAACTGGATGCGCAAGGAAACATATTGTACCAAGAATTCCTTGATCCCGAATGATCTTCCTTTGAATTCAAACGAATACAGTTTCCTAAAGTCTTGCTTGTAATGACCATAAACAAATCACAAGGGCAGACATTAAAATTTGCGGGTATAGACTTGAGAGAAAATTGTTTTTCACACGGCAACTATGTGGCTTGCTCACGCGTAAAAGCTCGCCCAGTAGTCTGACAATTTGGCACACAGTAATAGATTAGCAAAAATGTAGTGAATAAAAAGTCGTGTAGTTTAGTAGCTTTTGCCCGCAACATCCAGTTATAATTGTAGTTTACCAGCAGACTTATTCACACATGGGCGCGATATAACCGAACTCCACGCGGACGAAGTCGCGGGCAAAATAGTCCTCCATATGAGTATGAGATATGAGGTTTTAAGTTCAGCAGTGGAATTTATGAATAATTTTCCGGTAACATAAATGTATGGTCTAACGCGTGTTGCAAACAAGCAAGTGCTGGCGTCTTTTGCAGTTACTGTTTTAGCCAAATAAAGTCCACTGCTGAAAATATGCCTCCCCCATAGATTGCCTCATAGGGGGGATATTTGCCATAGTTGCCACGCTGGCAAGCGGGTTGGCAACTGCAGTTTTTTATTTTTAGTCGTTATTAGAAAAACACTGCTCCCGATCTCTTGATTTGTTTCCCTCTGTCGCCTACGAGATGATACGGGATAGTAGATATTCTTACACCACCATTACACGGTCTTTTCTAGTACATAGTACATATTACTTCAATGCTAAAAGTAAAACATTTTGGAACACATACGGTGAGGTTTTGCTTTTATTATTCTGTGTGATGTTGTAAGAGTTGAGTCTTGTAGCTTCTGACAGCTGATGGTGGCTTAACATTACGTTTATAACAGACGTAAAATTATAAGTTTTATAAAAGACATTTTATAAAAGACCGACGACGGACAGCAGCGTCCAATGTGAAATGTCTGGTACTACAATCGTCAATTCGCCTGCCAAGCGTGACGATTAAGAGACGGCTCCGGCTTGAAGGCCTTTAGGAGTCCATTTATGTAGGTACAGCCCTACCTATTTCTGCCGCCAAATGGAGTGCTTGCAATGCTGTGTTCCAGTCTGAAAGTATAGAGAGTTAATATAATTACAGGTTGCATTCTATTCTAGTCCTAAGATGTGACAACTCGTCTGTAGAATTCTTTGCTTGAATTTGGCTGCAGGTGTGCTGAAAGTTTGTATGTCACCTCAGATTTAAAAAATAGTTTTACAGGCTGTAAAGAAAGCTGAAATGATTCTGACATCTGCCTGATCTATGCTTGTACCATTACGTTAGGTTCATTTGTCTATACTTCGCTCGTTAGCGTATATAGACAAATGAAGTGCTAAAGTAATACGTAGCCATATAACTCGAAGAACCGTTAACTTATTTCGAAGAAAGGTTCTCGAGTGGCACCCTCGTACTAGCTAGCGCAATTTTGGCAAAATCATATCATTCTCTAAGATTATGATATGGTTTTTACCAATACTATTCAGAATTAGTTTAATGCCAAAGTAGTTTACAAAAATTTTATGAAATAAAGTATTTATTTTAAAACACTTACATAGCCTAGATAGTAATTTAGTTGCATAACATTATTATTAAAACGATTATATTGTAAGATTTTTTTTGTTATAAAAGATAATGAATCTAAATGTTATACATGTATGTAATACAGGGACGATTCTCAGGAACACGATCTTTCTTGCCTTCACTAGTAGAATACCCCAACGGGCATAGTAACGACAGTGAGACAAAGAATTCCTCTTAGTCGCCTGCGCGATACTTTATACTAGAACGAGTGGGAGATTACAGTTTACCTTATTTGTTTGTATGTCTTTTATTTTTTTGCCCACTTTCCCAACATAATTTTACTAACTTTAATTTAAAACATAGGAAGCCGAAAGATTTCTTACCGTGTAAAATGAATATGGTATACATATAATACGCTTAATGAAAATGTTGCCCATGTTACATGTATTCTTGTAAAACACACGGCCGTGTTCACGACATTTCAGACCCCGATTTTGTTTGATTTGATGTCGTTTTCCGAAACTCACACGGACAAAGCGGGCAAAAGCTAGTTATTACTAAAGACCACGAAAATGTGCTTCTTCGTAAATGTTCAAATTGCTAGTGAATAAAGAATCACTAAATATATGAAATGAGTGGTGTTAGCTACCATCACGTATTATGGCAGAGTTTGGTAAGGTTAAATTCGTTTATAGCGATATGATATGAGAAGTTTATCGACCAAATTGGCGATATATTGAAGATGGGCCAAAGTAATAGTACCCTAAATCGCCGAGCTTGCACGCGTAGGTGTGGATGTAAAGGAGGCGAGCGAGGTATGTCAGGATCGCGCCAAATGGAAGTCCGTAGTTTCTGCCTACCTCTCTGGGTGACGGGCATGAGTGTTTATGTAATGTGGTTAAAATTGGTAGTGGGGTAAGAGAATCCATCATAAACTATAGAAATGTGAGAGGTGACTATGGGAAATGCCAGAAAAGCTTATGGCTCTGATTGATGGCGTGTATAACTATCTCGTTTATGACAGGCGTAAAATGTTCAGACAGAAGAGGGTGAACAGTTGCAGCTATAATGTCCTCAGGTCCATAGGTTAATCTCATAGTCTGATGGGACGGTAATCTGACACGACCACGACTGTAGAGTCGCATTGTGTATTTTTATGATCAAGCAACAATTATTTTTTAACTTAATCTGGTTTTAATAAGACTAATAAAATCCGTATTCTCATAGAAATTAAGAAACTGTCACCAAAATTCGCTTTAATGTAATTGTACTATTAAAAATATATCGGCTTCAGTGCTATAACTCATTTAAAATGTCTGGTGAGACAAAGTTGTATGGACTGTACATCCATAGCAGCTGGTTCAAATCCGGCTCGAAGGACCAAAATGTAGGGTGTTTTATAATACTTTTTAATAAATATGACTTTTATGAATATTTAAGAAGGTAAATGCTATGATAATAAATAAAACCAAGCGCGCTGAGTGCTGATAATACACTTCAATTTGTTGATTGCATGATTAATTGATGACAAAAATGGTGGCAGAAATTTAAGTTTTATACATGTACGATTGCTCAATAATAAGGTACACATATAGTTATATCACAATCATTTTTCGATCCTTGCAATGAATGACCTCTGAGAGCGTCTATGACACTGTGAGTAAGCACTGCGTATATATTTCAGAACTTATGTTTATGGAATTTCATATAAGCACGTCTGACGGTAATGTTTGTCGGTGACTAGAAAAATTACATGCAATATTCATTCTGTTGACCTCTTTTCCTTGCAAGAATAAATACTTTTCATATTTCAAACGAAGTAGGTAATTTAGTGTGAAACAAGGAATTTTAATAAATAGGCATTTTACGCACTTTGTATCTACATGTAATATTATATAAACGTTCTGTCAAACGTCAATATGAAAAAAATCTACTAGCGTGAACAAATGTTATGATTTAATTGATATAAGGCATTCCATTTTAGTCCTCAGGAGACAACGCATCTGCATTTTGATTCTTAATTGATGATAAATATTGATGTCTACGGGCCGCAGCATCTACTTACCATCAGGTGGACTATGTGCTCGTTTGTCACACTGATTCTATAAAAAAAGGTAAGAGTGAATTGGCTTTAGATAGCTAAGTCAATGCGCTTTACCTTCTTCTGTTGCATCATCACTTACTATCAGGTGGTCTGGTATTGACTACCTGGCTTCTAATAGAAAATAACTATAATTAAAAAATGTAAAACCCTCGAAAGAAAAAATACCTGTTCAGAACACTGTAGATAAAGTCACCTTTCAACCAAAAAAAAAACTAAATCTTAATCGGTTCATCCGTTTGGGCGCTACGATGTCACAGTGTGACACACTGATATACAGATAAACACGTTAAACACACCTCTGTTTGCGGAGGGGGTTAAAAACGATTTCTGATGTTTATTTTGCTAACTATCGGTAAATAATACCAGAAAAAATTAACCAAATGAACACACAATTAAAATAAAGTGAATTATTATTTAAAAACACTTTATGAACTCTGCCTTTAAATAATGATGCTTAAAATGTGCTCCGTTAAATAAATAATTAAATATTTAAAGAAAATATTGTGTATTAAACCACAAAAATTCTAAGAATAAAATTTTGTCTTAAATATTGAAAGTCATTGGCTTGATAAAACCGATTCAACAAAAGTTACTGAATATTGAAAATACTTAATAGAAAGAAAAGAAGTTTAATTTTTTATGAATTAGGGTGTCACATCAGCACACTGTCCATTTGATGGAAAGTGAATGCTGTGACCGATAGACAACATCTATACTTGATTAATAATCAAAATGCAGATGCGTTGTCACCCCCTAGAACTAAAAAAACGGTAAAGGGTCTCCCGTTCTCTACACTCACCATACTAAACACAGCATTAAGACATCACTTCACGTTGGTATTCTGTGAGAGCGTGGTCCTTCCCCGGTCGAGCCGATCCATTCATACTACAACCATTATATAGCTGCATCTAAAATTGACGACTACTTTGAGGGTATGCGTATGAGGTTTAACGTGCGTATAATGTATGGAAATAAAATTCTTTCTGTACTAGTGATCAGCTGGCACAATGAGATCAGTTAATAATACATAATAAGTAATAAATGAGCATTTAAAATTGCAATTTCAATGCCGGCGGGGATCGAACCCGGTTTGATTACGTACCGTAAAATCCACTGTGAGCGCTAAGCTAGACTTACTCGTATATTGGATGACGGATTAAAATTTTACGAGTCGTCTAAATAATATATATAATTCTTCTTTACACTATGAATTAGCACCTACTTCTAAAGCTCCTATGTTCAAATTATTTTTTTTAGTTCTTTGAAGCCGACTTTTACTTTTTTAAAGTAATTGGGTTAAACGAATAAGTTAATTGGGGAGGACTTGATATTGCAACAAATACTTTTGTCGTACCGGATGTTAAACACGCGACTAAATCTCCACCAAACTCTGTGGCTTAAATATATTTGAAGAGATTCATATTTATCATTTAATTTCAATTACTTAACTGATATATTTGTACTATTAACAGAATTATGCCATTTCAATAAAACAAAATGTTTATTG
Source organism: Parnassius orleans (assembly GCA_029286625.1). Classification (NCBI taxonomy): domain Eukaryota; kingdom Metazoa; phylum Arthropoda; class Insecta; order Lepidoptera; family Papilionidae; genus Parnassius; species Parnassius orleans. The sequence continues at coordinate 34,277 of JAGSMP010001063.1, read as the reverse complement.
TTGTTTACCCGAGCAAACATCATTCTGTTATAGATTGTCAGTGTTAAGTAAAATGCTTAATAATCATCTTAAAGTGATTAGGTAAGTGTCTCATCAAAACCGCGGTGTCAGCATTTAAGGACACTATTGCCCAGCGCTCCGGGAGCGCCAGTCCGATCTCAAACGCCGAATCGTTACCATCTCTTGCTCTTGTGTCTGCCAGTTCATAATTCTAGTTCATATTTCGTAATTAAACGTTTATTTTGCAGCTCATTTAAAAGTCTTTTTAAAAACCCTACTGAGGAACCTGTATAACATTTGGTGGCAGCGGTGGATACGAAAATCCCTCACCAACTACGCTCCGAAGAACTTACATAATAGCGTTCCTAAAGTGAAGTGCCAAAATTAAAGTACAACAAAAGTGCTAAAGTGCCAAAGTGCTAAAGTGCCAAAGTGCTAAAGTGTTTGTACAAAATCATTAATTATCATCTCTCCATCCTCCGTTGAAACGGAGGTCTCCAGCAGCCACTGTTCCACGGTCCGCAGTCCACAGTGATCTGTGGAAACGATGCTGATCATCATCATAGCAGCTACGTTCCTGTGAGTGATTAAAACAACCTACTACCCCTTGTGCGAATACCAAACTATCTCACGCGTCCAACTTAGAGCTGATAAGACTCGCTCGACTTTGTTTTGACTATGCGCTGGCGACTCACCTACAAACGTCTATAGTATAAGTAAGCTAGCATAAGGAGGACCTGACTTTGTATATCACTTTATTCTTTTTTTTTTGTTGTTTTGTTTTCTGTGTTACTAAACCATGACTTCTAAATCTGAAGATGGCGCTAGCGGCTCTAAAGGGCCCAAATTAGAAATCGACGAAAAATCGAACTCAGTATTCTTTTTAAGTTCATCAAACCCTTCGACGGATCGCGAGAAAATTAAATCCGTTCATTACTAACTGTCAAAGCGCTTGAAATTGCTACAAAATCGCAAAACCCATTCTGTTCAAATTTATACTAAGTCAATTAGTTGACAAGGCCGAGAGCACGTGTAGTATTAAAGACTTTGATTTTCTGAACAGTTCATTGATTTCATTAAACAACAATTTGGTGAGAGGAAACATTATGCTCACCTACTCACGGAGCTCCAAGACTGTAAACAGAGCCCGACCGAGACAGTTAATCAGTTTGCACTAAAAATTGAAACGTGCCTAGCAAAATTACTAACGGAAATAAATATTTCTATACCAACCAAAAGGAAAACAGAACTAGCAGGACGTGTCGCTGCCATACAGGATCTCTCTCTCCACACTTTTATAACAGGACTCAATCCTCGCATCTCACAAGTAGTCAGATGTCGTAACCCTGACTCACTGAACCTGCTGTAAGTTTCAGGTAGAAGAAGAAAAATTATTTCCAGCATACAAAGAAGGTCAAACCTGAACGTGAACTTTTACAATGATAAAACAAAAATACAAACTCGCCGCGAATCTCAACCAATTTCACGCAATTATCGTCCTGACTATTCCAAACCATCAATACCAACGACATGATCTGTCGTTATTGTAAAAATATAGGACACAGTGTTGAAAATTGTCGCAAAAGACAATATAACAATAGCAGAAATCAGCTCTCTGCTTCCAACTCTTACGGTCGCCAACCAAACCTTGCCCAAAATCCTAATTCAAACCCAACGCGCAAGGTCCTTAACGTAAACCTAGATAACGAAGAGGGCGTTGACGAAGTTGATCGCAACGATTTAAACGAGTAAAATTTCCCGATATGCGTCGCACGGGAAATTATTCCTACTATTTCAAAGACGATGCCTCTATCACTACTAAACCTACCAAATCCACTGCTTCCACTGAATCTCCTAAATCAATTACTAAATCCACTGTTTCCACTGAATCTCCTAAATCAATTACTAAATCCACTGTTTCCACTGAATCTCCTAAATCAATTACTAAATCCAGTTTCCACTGAATCTCCTAAATCAATTAAAAACCCACTGAATCCTCTGCATCACATACCAAATCTACTAAATCCACAGATCCAATTACTAAATCTACCAAATCCACTCTATCGCAAAAATCTTATACTAAATCTTCCAATCCACTGCTTCCATCCCAGTTACAAAACCTGAAAATAAAATAATATGAAATTATATAAAATTAATAAGAATACTGAAAAGTACTTACCTTATGTCATTATCCAAACTTCAGTAGCCGACAGACCTCTGTCCTTCCTAGTTGACACTGGTTCTTGCGTAAGCTCTCTAAAATTAGATTCCATGACCACTATCCCGGAATTAAGTGATGAAACAATACTCCTTAAAGGAATCGACCTGGAAGTGAAACAACCTCAACATTAGGAGTTTTAAACTACAAATATTTCAAAATCTAACAAACCTTACAGTCACGAATTCCACGTTGTAAAAAATATTAGCCTCAGTTATGACGGTATTATAGGTACCGATCTGTTAAAGAACCTAGGTTGTCAAATAGACTATCACAAGGAGTGCTGCAAACAGACGAGAACTGTATTAAATTAAAATTCACTGAACCTTTATACAATATCCCGCCTCGTTCGGAAACCGTTATTGAGTGCACTGTAAATAATCCTAATATAAAAGAAGGTGTTATACTAGACCAACACATCTCTGCCTTCGTTACTAATCGCAAATTGCATTGTTAAAGTAAAAGATAATAATCGTGTCAACATTACAGTTGTAAACATTTCCGAAAATCCGTCGTCCTTCAATCTAACCTTAACCTAGCAGGATAGAACCTTTAAATAGTCAAAATTATCCTAATTACGATGAACCAAAGCCTCAACCTAACGCTACTAGAACTAAAAAGGTCCTCGAACAACTTAGAATATCTCACCTCAATGAAGAGGAATCCAATGCCTTACTACAAATTTGTAAAGACTTCTCCGACATCTTCCACCTTCCAGACGAACAACTTACCTATACTAAAGCCACTGAACATAACATAAGAACGACCACAGACATTCCTATTCAAACCAAATCCTATAGATTCTGAATGCCACAAAAGGAAGTAGAAAATCAATTAAATAAGATGTTGGAACAAAAATAGTGATACCTTCAAATTCACCCTGGTCATCACCCATTTGGGTCAGCCTAAAAATTAGATGCTTCAGGAAAGAAAATGGAGAGTCGTTATAGATTACAGAAAACTCAACGACATTACCATCGGAGAAACTTATCCTATTCCACAAATTACAGAAATTCTAGATCAATTGGGGAAAAGTCAATATTTCACAACTTTAGATTTGGCCTCAGGCTTCCATCAAATTCCAGTATCTGAGCAAGACGCCCCTAAAACTGCTTTCTCCGTACTCAAGGGCATTTCCTATTCACAAGAATGCCGTTTGGCTAAAATGCCCCGTCAACTTTTCAGAAACTCATGAATACATGCCTATGTGGACTACAAGGCTCACGCTGCTTCGTATACTTAGACGATATCGTCGTGTACTCACCTGACCTTCCAAGTCACATCCAAAATCTATCCTGTGTGTTCAATAGACTCAGAGATTATAACCTTAAACTCCAACCAGATAAGTGTGAATTTCTGTGCAAAGAAGTCGCTTATCTTGGTCACGTCATTAACAAAGACGGTGTAAGCAGATCCAAAAAGATCGTAGCCATCACGGAATTTCCACCAAAATGTCCCAAAGACATTAAAATCTTTCTCGGACTCACATCCTACTATAGACGCTTTATTCCAGACTTTTCCAAACTAGGCGAAACCTCAAACTTCGCTGTTTTGCTATTCTATCACAAGGTACTATAGGAAAGGACTGCCCAATTGCATAAGTGTCACGAACCCTTAATAAAGCCGAATGTAACTACAGTGTTACTGAGAAAGAATGCTTAGCTATCGTCTTTGGAACTAAAGCTTTTGTCCCTACCTTTATGGGAATCGATTCACAATAGTTACAGACCACAAGCCTTACAATGGCTTTTCAACTGTAAAGACCCTGGATCCAGACTAATTCGCTGGCGACTCAAATTAGAAGAATTCGACTATGAAATCATACATAAGAAAGGAAAATAATACGAATGCAGATGCTCTGTCTCGATTTCCAGTTAATCCTATTCAAGATGAACCTCCTACAATTCCTGACTCTCCCAACAAAACATCGACTCGAACTTGAAAACTCTTACAAGACCCTCTGTTAGACTTACTTTCTTATTCCATTCTCCTTTGAAAACGAAGACCTGCTCAACCAGGATCTTAACACTGATTCTAATACTATACCTACTAATCCACCGAACCTGCACAACCGACATTATCTCCAGAACTGCTTGACCTAGAACCCAACTTACCTTATCTTGACCTCAGTCCTGACAGCGCAGACCTCAACCTTGACTTTGACTCACCCAGATCCCTTCGCCAGAAACGCAACCAAATCTAAACAACGACAACTACTCGCAATTTCTGAAAACAAATCCGAATAAAGGAAGCAACAATACAATCCTAAAGGAACATAACGAAAACCTTTGAAAACAAATTGCAAAATCATATTAATTCCTACATCTATAGACTTAGACGAATCCAACCCTATATTTCTGATATAACTCTTCTCCGAAAAACGTTGATGAAATTTATAGCTCTGAAAAGAATTACACCGATTTCTAAAAACTAATTACGAAAATAAGACGGTTTACCTATCTTCACTATAGTTCATCATTTTGATGAATCATCCTATCCTGCTATTTTCGATACTCTCAAACAAGTAAGAGACGAAATCTTGAAATCAGAACAAACAACCGAGATTGCCATTTCCGACTTCAGAAATCCGTTTGATCATCATTCATATACTAAAATTTACAATATTCTTACTCATATTTTTAATAATACAAAAATTCAAATTCATATTTACCTAAATAAAATAATATATCCTACCTTAAGTGAAAGACCTAAAATATTGCGTGAAACCACGATATCCCTGCATCTGGACATTTGGGATGTGTACGGATGTATAACAGAATTCGAGAACAATTTTATTGGAAAGGCATGAGAAGCGACATAGACGACTATGTCAAGAAATGTAAACTTTGTCAAGAAAATAAAGCACTAAGAAAATTAAACAAAGCCCCTATGGAAATCACAACTACATCCACATCACCATTTCAAAGGGTGGCACTAGATATAGTAGGACCCTTACCTGAATCGGCACCGCCAAACTCAAATATATTCTAACCTTACAAGATGACCTAACGAAATATTCAACTGTTTATCCTATACGCAGTACAACTGCTGAAGAATCTTGTGACTGTCTTATCCACTTTATTTCTCTTTGAATTCCTAAGTCTATTCTTACCGATCAAGGTACCAACTTCACATCCGACTTATTCAAAACAACGTGTCAGTTTCTCAAGATTAAACAACTTTGGTCATCGCCTTATCATCCTCAGACACAAGGAGCCCTTGAACGAAGTCATTCAACTCTCAAGGAATATTTAAAATCATTTGTTAATCAAAACCAAGATAACTGGCCTACCTATGTATATACAGCTATGCTAACATATAACACAACAACGCATTCTACTACGAAATTCACCTTACGAACTAGTCTTCGGTCACAAACCTTTATTCCCAACTCTATATACGAAAACGAACCTAGCGCAACATACTGGACTATATAAGAATGTTACAACATAAACTCAAATATACTAGAGAACAAGCTCTAGAAAACATACTAAAATCCAAAGAATCTTCTAAATCCTATTATGATTCTCACACCAGATCACCACGATACAAGGATGGTGATTACGTCTACCTTAAAAATCATCTGAGACTCAAAAGGCCTTATCACCTGTTTGGAAAGGGCCATATAAAATTATAAAGGTAAATAATATAATACAGCCACACTTTTAATTAATAGACGTCACGTGACGCACCACTTGATGAAATGAAACCAGCGAAGTCAGAGATCTTGTATCGCAGTAATATTAGTTATAGAAAGTATCAATCAGTAATATATTTATCTAACCTCGTTCATTCTATTTCAGCACATTGAACAATGCACACCAGGACTTTATCAAGTCACTACCTTCTAGTTCTGGCATCTACTTGACCCTCTAGGTTCCTTAAGTTTAGTTGATAGTCACCTTAGTATAGTTATCCCATATGATTTTTTATTAACCCACATATTATAAATCTCCGTCAAATTCTTGATAAATCTAAACAAGTATGTGATAATGATAAAATTTTTGATTATTTAGAATGTACAAATCTTTTGAACCATTAAATACGCGTTTCAATGATATAGCTCACGATAACGAAGCTTTTTTTCATACATCTCGCCAGTCGAGAAGATCTGCACTTCTAGGTTTCTGTAGGCACTCTATCTAAAAACTATTTGGCACTATGGATGAAGACGATGCCATTCGATATGACAATGCCATTAATGAGGTAGAAACAGACCAAAAGAATCTAGCCCTTTAATGAAGGAAAATATATTGGTCACCACCTCTTTACTTAAATCGGTTAATGAAACTCTATCCACAATCAAAGAAAATGAAAACACCTGAAAAATGCAATTGATGCGATATCTCAAGATATTTCTAAATCTGATACGTCTCAAGAGAATTAGGTATTAGGTCTCGCATGCTAGAATTAACGTCTATGATAGAAAATAGCCTACTAGCCTTATCTTTCAAGGTTGAAGACATAATTAACTCTATCATGTTTAGTAAATCTAACATCCTATATCCCACTATCTTAACGCCTAAAGAACTCTACACCGAACTGGTCGATAATTACAGATTCTTACCTGAATCCAAAAACTTCCGGTTCCTTTAAATCTTGATAACATTCATACTATTTTGAATATATCTGAAATATCTAGTTACTTCAATAAAGAAAAGTAGTGTTTATAGTAAAATTCTCTAATTAATCCTTTACAATTAAATGTATATCATAACTTACCTTCTGGTTCCTCATGATAAAATAATCCAAGGTCGTATTCGACCATCATCCCATCTTCTAAGTACATAGGTATAAGTAAAGATAAGTCAATGTATTGTAAGTTAGATAAGCTAGATTACTGTAGAATAATTAATAATAATCATTACCTTTGTGAAACATCAATATTGTACCTCCTCTGCTACACCTTCCTGTGAAACGGAAATTATTACAAAGGTACTTACTCGATACCGCTGATTTGTAAACTAAATTCATTCACGGCCACGTCAGCATTTGGCAGCCACTACGCCATAATAGATGGTTATTTGTAATATCTGAAAACTAAAATAAGCATTGAATGTAATAACTCTCAATCTAACGAAATAGAAATTAATGGAAATGGTTTACTATACTTACCTGCTGAATGTATCGCCTATTGTAAAGATACTCGTTTAATACCTCATGAAAACCGTGAAATCCAAATGAAAACTATTTCTCTAATTTTAATATTTTAAACGACTCTTGTTGTAATGTAATAGCATATAATAATATTGTATCAAACTTACCTGTTGTTAACCTTAAGAATGTAAATTTAGATTCGTTAGCTTATGATAATCCTGAAATTCTGAAAAGCCTTAATAATATTATTGAAAACCACATATTGTTCTGTATCAAAGGTATTATTCTAGCATTATGATTGTAATTGTAATCTTTATCATTGTTTATTACCTATAAGTTGTATAAAACTGGCATACACAAAAGACTAAGGAAATCTAATGAAAATAATACTCCTGAAAATGATAACCACGAATTAGATGAAATTAGCACTCAAATATCAACACGGGACCCTCTTAGAATTGGCTAGAATATAATTCATTTACTTTTAAAATAAGTAAACTTACTTAAGAAAAGGTAGTTTACACTAAATCTGTTATAGATTGTCAATGTTAAGTAAAATGCTTAATAATCATCTTAAAGTGATTAGGTAAGTGTCTCATCAAAACGCGGTGTCAGCATTTAAGGGACACTACTGCCCAGCGCTCTCAGAGCGCCAGTCCGATCTCAAACGCCGAATCGTTACCATCTTGCTCTTGTGTCCGCCAGTTCATAATTCTAGTTCACATTTCGTAATTAAACGTTTATTTGTGCAGCTCATTTAAAAGTCTTTTTTAAAAACCCTTTGAGGGAACCTGTATAACAATTCGCTTGTTAATTTCCTAACAGGAGTCATATCAAGTATTATTTAACTTTCGCGTGTTTACCTCATCATACATCATCAGTTACAATAACATGGTTAAAATTATTTCAGGTAATTTATTTGAAAGACAATTTGTTAATTATCAAGTGAAATAAAATTGCCTAGAAATATCACGTTTTTGCTTTTTAAATAACACGCGTGAGGAACCAATGGTCTAATGTTTGATATATCATTATCATCATCATAATGATTACAAGTCCACTGCTGAAGGCTAGGCCTTGCAACTAAGGACCGTCATCAGCCACCTGTATCTAACAACTCTCTGCTGATAAAAATTATCAATATCGAATTTGTCTTTTATTTTTCGACACTGGTTTAATATTGTTAAATAAAGTATAAATAATAAATTATCGGGTCGTTATGATATGAACTGTAGGGCTACACGTGAAGTTTTTTTTACTTTATTTTTTTGTTACTTTAAAAAAACTATACCTATATATAAAATTAAAAAACTATACTCATAGGCAAAAAGGAAACCTTAACAAGTTTCATGGCATGCCAATGCCAGGAGGGATGTGTGGCCACACTTTATCCGAAAAACTTAATTTTCTTAAAAAACCTTAAAAAATGATAATATAAATGTCCTTCGATTATTTTAAATCTAATTAACGCCTCATTGATAGATCCCATCAACGGCGGGTATTGTAACAAATTTAGTATATTGATTTCGTAGAAAACATTTTCACTACATACGTGGATGATAATATAATATGCTATAATTGGCAAGTACTTCAGATGTTAATATGATAATAGAACGCTATTGGTAATACTTCATCTTTGCAATAATAATTTTAATCATATAATACCTGTTTTAATAAATATATAATTTTAACAAAATTATATAAACTTTTATGGTTAAATAAATGAACGCAGTAAGAAATAGAAAATAATACCTATATGACGAGCGGCCCATAGACATCAACATTTATTTTTCGTGAAAAATCATGTTCATTTTATTTTATTTTAAATATAAAACGTTACCTCGCTCTATCCATTTTCAAAATATCGTGAAGTCGTTTAATATTAAATATATTACACATGGACAAACATCTCGAAACAATTTTGGGAACCAAAAACCTGGTTCCGCTGTAATAAAAACCTGCGCTGTTTCTGTAACCGAACATGTGGTAGAGCCACGCTGCAGCGATATTATAGTTGTAGCAAGACAGATCAGCTCGACCAGGGTAAGACCACGCTCTTACAGAATACCAGCGTAAAGTAGCAGCTTAATGCTGCTGTGTTTCGTATGGTGAGTGTAGATAACAGGAGATCCTTTTTACTGGAAACGAGGTATTCCTGCATATGTATCACTACCGTTACCACACTTGCTCGCCAGTCTGTCGCGAGAACTTTCACCATTGATTTATGAGTAATATATAAATTAAAACATATCGAAAATACAGTTTTATTCTGAACATTGGTCTGAACCTGAATCGAATGCCGTTCATAATCCAATTAGTATGACTGAATAACACCTGAAATGCATACCAAAATCACAACACGCGAGTTTTTATTAACGTTCTTAATCCGCTTGCGTAGTGAATTGTTTTCAATCAACGTGCATTTAATATCTATATATTTTCAATTGTGAAGGATACTGTAGGAAGATCTGGGCAATTATTAATTGTTGCTTAGAAGAATAATAATAATTTAGATATTGTTATTATGAAATATTTAGGTAAGACAGATACAGTGACTAATATATGCTCAAATTTCGCTAAATCATTTACGGAGAAATTGTTAAATAAAACATTGTGATTGTAAATTTATAGATCGTACCACTTATGTGGATCCGAGTAACGTATCTTTCCGTTACCAAGCAGTATCATCGAAAAATTGAAAAAATATAGATAAATTAGGCCGTAATAAATCGGGTGTAGATATAAAATAAGAGCAGGATTTAAAGTATGTGAAAAACAGATCAGCCGTTGCTTGCAAAATTTGTAAATATGTGTACTAAAAGTATATCCAGGAAATTACTTAAAATGAAATTATTCTTCCAATATTTAAACAAGTTAATCATTTAGAATATTCCAATTATAGGCCGATTGCTATATTGTCAGTCATAAATAAAGTAGTTGAAAAAATAATTGTTAAGCAAATTAGTATGTTCTGGGAAAAATCATATAATATCTAAAGCACAGCATGGGTTTAGAAAAAGTACAGTACATCTACCACACTAGCACGATTTGCCAATGGTGCTAATGATGAACTAAACAGTAAAAATTATGTCGTTGTATTGTTCATTGATTTTAAAAATTCGTTAGATACGTTGGATCACGAAATGCTTCTTGAAGCAATGCAGTGTGATTGAGGTCCATTAACAAATGGTTCCGCAATTACTTGAAGAACCGAAAACTACGCACTATGATCAATGGTACGACTAGGAAGAAGCTGATGTAACACTGGTATGCTCACCCGCTCCGTATTCGGACCAGTCAGGTACATGAATAACATTAATAACGTTGTAAAACATTGTTCCATCTATATGTACGCTGATGACACGTGCCTAATGTACGCCGACAGGGACGCAGTTAAAGAGAGAGGGTGCAGGATGATTTCATTAGTATACTAAAATGCACATGACAACGGCATTATACTTAACGTATCCAAGACAAAGTGTATGCTTCTCCACTCCATATGAGAAAACCTAGTGAAGAAATTAACATTTTTGGTCATTTGCATGAGTGCTACATAATAAATTGGAGCAATGCAAATGTACAACCATAGAATTTGTGAATTTACAAGTATGTAAGAAAAGTTACAAGTACTTAGGGCTAAGAATAGACTGTAATTTTAGTTGGAAACTGCATATTAACATTGTCTGTGATAGATTAAGATCCATATTATCTAGGCTTAATAATTTAAACCTTATAGTTAGCAGGTCAATCTTAAAAATACTTTATTATGCACTAGCCGATTCAGCCCTGAGTTACGGACTGATTGCATATGGACGTATTTTTCAAACATATACAGATAAAGTTCTTAAGTTACAAGTTAGGTTATTAAAATTGTTTATTGGTAAAAAACAGGAAATATATAATATAGACGAAACTATAATAATTTATTTAAAATTTTAGAATATTACATATACATGTAAAACTTAAGTACTTAATTGCAATAGATCAATTTAAATCTCTAGAGTTTAGAACAGTTCGAACATTTAGCAAAAATATTAGAATTAATTCTCGAAAGAAATACGTTGAGCATTTGAGGGTTAACAATTATTAAGCAAGAGGACGAGAAAATATCTATTACCACGTATTTTAACGAGATATTTTCTGAAGATGAATGTAAAATAAAGAAATATTTAAAAGGAAGTTGAAAGCGTGGTGCTAGATACGTGTAATAGTTAATACTGTCTAAATTAAAATAATCTTAATTAATATTTAAATGTCTTAATAAATAATTAATTATATAAATAACACTGCTAAGTTGAAATTTAATTTTTCTATATTTTTCTATTTTAAGTTTAAATCCAAGATTAAGTTATTAATTACAGTAGGTACATAGAATGTAAGTGATGAGCCACAACAACTGCCCTGCAGTTTGGCGAAAGTAGTATAAGAAATAACCGACTGTATTTTTGTGTAATAAAATTAAAAAGAATATGCTTAAATTTACAGCTTTTAGAAAAGATGGATGGGTGCTGCCGTCTGCTTAGGATACTATAATTAACAAAATTAAATCCAAACTCAAGCATACCACTGCAAGATTCCAAGATACTTCGCACTCGTGACCATGGGTTGCTGTAAAGCACCCGAAACGTCGGAATTAAAATAAGAATTAAACGCGATAACATCCGTAAACATAGTTTTATTCAAGCTAGCAGCTTATTTTAAAAAAACGTGGAGGGTATAAACAGTGCTTTGATTCCTTTCTACGAAGAAGAAAAGCGTTGGAATCTATGTCCATACCACATAAACCTCGGCTAGTAAAAAGTAGGTAAAATTATTATTATTTGCATTGTAAATAAATTATTTTCAATGAAATTATGTTTTAAATATATTATCGAAATTTATCAACTGACTTTCAATACAGCAGTCATCTATATCTTGGATATCTACTGCCTTTTACTACAAATAGTCATCTATTGCGAGGGTAGCAACTGGTTTTTACTACAAACAGTCGTTTATTGCTAAAATGTTAACTGACTTTTACTACATAACTAATGTTATCTACTGCTATAGTATAAATTCGTTTTTAATTCAATTAATTTTCTAACTTATACCTACCTTGGTACCATTTATCCTCCTACCTACCTTTAATCTACTTTGTTACGGTACACTGACTGATATGATATGATACACTGAAGATGAAATTCTTATATTTCAGAAATAATTATAAGAAAGGTACTTATAACAGGGCGACGTAGCTTAGGTAAGGAAGGTAATAAAAAATCGACGACTGAAATAAAACCTAATACTAAATCTAAAATGCATATATAAAGTCACGTTATAAGTCGTTCTAATGTTCCAAGTAGTTGTCCAACTTTATCAACGTGATAAAGCCACGATGAATTTTGGTAACTGAATGACGATCACGGTTATTTAAAATAACCCCAAGTCTAGTCGCCTCATGAGACCCACGGGATGGTATGGATATTCATACACCGCCATTAGACAGTAATTGATAATCAAAACATTTCATTAATGGACAATGTCTTGCGATAATTTTTTAGTTTTGGATAAGAACATAGTAATGACTCGAAGTTATATTTACCTTCATTTAAAAAAAAAAATTTGGCATTGTACTAAGTTGGTGGTGGTTATTGTCGACGCTTGAGTGGTTAAATACACATTATTAAAGATAACTCAAAAACTACTGGTTAGATCTTGATCAAATTTATATGGGACCACGTGAGAAGCACCAGCTTTCAAAAAAAAAGATCATCAAAATCGGTTCACCTAGAAAAAGTTCTGAGGCCGCACACATAAAAAACAATGGAATTGAGAACCTCCTCCTTTTGTGAAGTCGGTTGAAAATAGTGAAATTGCAAACAAACTTTATTGAATACACATAATATACAATTCATTGATGCCATGACTAATAATAAAAATAAAATCACTTAAATATTAATGTATGTAATCATAATCTCCAAAATACATCATCTGCTGTGTTGTGAAAAGATTTCTTATTTCACCAGGCCGTAAGAGTCCTTTGTTGGACATGAGCCTCCCTTGTAAAGAGTATTTTCTTTAATTTCACACTTGGCAGACGGATCGCACTACCAAAATGTTTGTACCTGCATAGATGATAAAGTGAAAACACATATCCCCATAGATGATCAATTCTGTCAGTTCTCAATTATTGTTTTATGACATATAAATAGCAGCTTAATTCTGCTGTTTTGCCTGGTGAGTGTAAAACCCTATACCCACTTTGCTAGAAACGAGGTATTATACTTTATTCCTCAGGGGTGAAAATGCATCTGCATTTTGACTCTTAATCGAGGATAGATATTGATATCTTTGTACATATTATATTTTTAACAAGCATCCACTTACCATCAGGTGGAATGTGTGCTCTTTGTCATCCTAATTCTATACTACTTTTATTTGTACCTAATCACAGTTAAGGTAAAAATAAAAGTAGTTTTAATTACCAAGCGTTGCATTTAATTCAATTCGAAACACTTGTTAAGAATTAGTTTTTATCACCCGTTCAAATTTATAACGCCAGCTACAGGAACTTCCTTGGGTTCAAAACCTTATTACTGTGCAAGTTCTACTCAATACTAGCACTATCAGACACGGATCGTTATGTTCTATAGCCATCGTAACATGAAAGTAAGGAATCTCTCAGAGTGTTATTATTATTTTACAGTATATTGAAGTTTTGTATGTGGCATTTTAGTTTGTACAATGGCTTAATCAAAAATGCAAAATGCAAAATACATCACAGATAAGCATTAATATATGTAAAAAGTGCCGAATAAATGTTAAAAATGTAATATGTATAATCTATGGAATTGATTGAATTATGCAGACGATAGCATAGTTGTGGAAATATATTAGTCAGGATCAAATCCAGCATGAAAGAGAAATAATGGCTGCGCATGTGAACTGTAGGCAGCTCCGAATGGGGCACCAACAATTTTGTTAGATTCAACGCCTCCAAATCACAAGCGTGTCTCTTCATTGACAAAAAGGGGCCCGCTTACCCTGACTTTTATTTTCCGGGATATGTCTTTGGAGTGCACTGACGGAACATTTGTTATGACGATTCATTGAGTCCAAGGCCAAGGAATTCACAGAAAGGTAAATGCCACATAGCAGCGCTAGACTCATTGGAGTGGTATGATAAAGTGCTTATAGATAACTTTGATTGGGTTGAAAGCAATTTCGTCAGTCTCAATCATGTAGCGCAGAGTATCCAGTCTTTCGATCTTATATAGGATGCATTTCGCAGAGTTTGTGCAGCAATTAAATGCCTTAAGGCTCCCTCCTTTCCACCATCGAATAAGGTGGTGGTCAGCAGTTTCCTCTTTATTTTCGATATTTCACGTATTCCAACCAACTGATTTGCTTCGTCTTTTGTTATGCGTACAGCAAAGTACAGTCAATGCGTGTCTTCAAGGAAAGAGTGAAGAGGTTTTCGTTACTAAGACAATACGATTTACCGTCTAGGGCTTCATCACCACTTAACACTAGGTGTCATTACAGTTAAGCACTGGTTTATTATATGTGAAAAATATATAGGTGACAGATTATAAGAATTATGTCTCAATATCGTACGTATTCATAATATTCCATTTCTATTTCACTAATCACAGTCAAACAGCTATTCAGGTCATGAGAATAGTATCGTTACGAGAATCGGGACTCATTTTATTGTGGTTGTTATAGTTATTGTATCAAATATTAGACGTTTATAAATCTTCTAAATCAAATATATAATAGCAATACGGCCTAGTACTATCTTTCTTATCTTGAAATTGGCCTTTCGGCTTTAGGAAGACTTTTTCGGCGGTAGGTGTAGAAAAAGTCGAAGTGTTCTCTTAAGTTTAATCTTAATTAAAATTATATTTAATCACATTTCCCCTAACTTCAAGCTTGTTTTCATTATCGTCTTCTGTAGACTTCAGTTCTGTCTAATTTGTCTTTATCTCGACTCAATATATATAAATAAGACTTCTGGTACTTGCTCCGGGTCTTCATTCGGCAAAAATATATGGAGTGACAGATTATAAGAATTATTTCTCAATATCGTACGTATTAATAATATTCTATTTCTATTTCACTAATTACAGTCAAACAGCTATTCAGGTCATCTAAGAATGGTATCGTTACGAATCGGGACTTATTTTTATTGCGGTTGCTATAGTTATTGTTCATTAACTCCTAAACAGTTGTAACATATCCGATTTATATCAAATATTAGACGTTTATAAATCTTCTGAATCAAATATAATAGCAATACGGCTCTATTACTATCTTTTCTCTCGAAATTATCTTCCGGCTTTAGGAAAGACTTTTTTTCGGCGGTAGGTGTAGAAAAAGTCGAAATTGTGCTCTTAACTTTAATCTTAATTAAAATTATATTTAATCACATTTAGACCCCTAACTTCAAGCTTGTTTTATTATCGTCTTCTGTAGACTTCAGTTCCATCAAACTTGTCTTCATCTCGACTCAATATATAAATACGACTTCTGGTACTTGCTCCAGGTCTTCATTCGGCAAAAATATATGGAGTGACAGATTATAAGAATTATTTCTCAATATCGTACGTATAAATAATATTCTATTTCAATAATTACAGTTAAACAGCTATTCAGGTCATCCAAGAATGATATCGTTACGAGAATCAGGACTCATTTTTATTGGTTGCTATAGTTATTGTTCAATTAACTCCTAACAGTTGTAACATATCCGATTTGTATCAAATATTAGACGTTTATAAATCTTCTGATTCAAATATATAATAGCAATACGGCCTATTACTATCTTTCTTATCTCGAAATTGGCCTTTCCGGCTTTAGAAAAGACTTTTTTTCGGCGGTAGGTGCAGAAAAAGTCGAAATTGTGCTCTTAAGTTTAATCTCAATTAAAATTATTTAATCACATTTAGACCCCTAACTTAAAGCTTGTTTTCATTATCGTCTCTGTAGACTTCAGTTCCGTCAAACTTGTCTTCATCTCAACTTAATATATATTAATAAGACTCTGGTACTTGCTCCGGGTCTTCATTCGGCATGCATTACGAGCGCACTGGTATATCGTTCGCGCCATCGTCACTTGTTCTTGCGCTCACAGGAGTATTATCTTATTTTATTTTATTTTATTTTATTTGGGAGCCTACAGCTACACTTACAATCTAGATTACTATTAAATTTATATGCCAATAAAATACACACTACTTATGAAATCTATTCTATGAGTAGATTCAATGCTCGCAATACTATTACAGAATAAGTCTAAATCGTTGTTTTCGGAATAGTTATTAAATATCCTCAAAGCTCTGGGTATAAAACTGTCACTTTATTTTTAACTATAATTAGTATGACAAGATGAAACATGGAGTAATACATTTTTGCGTAGTTTTTTGACAGGGGCTCCTAGTAAGATTTTACTGAGAAGCTCCGGACAATCCATTTTACTTTGTGCGACTTTTATTAGAAAACAGACGTCAGCTATGTCTCTGCGTATGTTTAGTTAATAGGTGAAGTCTTTTGCAGCGATCCTCGTAGTCGGCAAAAGGTAGGTTAAATTTATGATATAAGAAAGCAGTGAACTTCCTTTGAATTTTTCAATATTATTAATATAAATGGCATAGCACGGATTCCAAACCTGAGAAGCGTACTCTAGATGACTACGGACGTAAGCACAATACAATATTTTTAAAGTGTTCATTGTTCTAAATTGTTTGGCATAACGTTTAACAAAACCTAATGCTTTATAAGCTTTGTCAACAATGTGATCTTTATGGAGAGTAAACAATAGTTTGCTATCATGAATTACTCCCAAGTCGTTTATTTTGGATTCATTAATCAGAATTTGATTTTAAAGTTTATAATTAAAATAAAGATTCGTAACACAGAAACATTAGATACACTTAAATCTAATTTGTTATTCCTACAGTAAATATCTAATCTATTCAAGTCATCCTGTAAAAGATTGCATCCGAGACATTTTTTATAACTCTAAAAATGTTCATATCGTCTGCAAATAAAACGAAATTTGAGCCAGAAAAACAAGTACTAATATCGTTAATAAAATTAAAAAAAAGGGGGCTGAGAAGATCCTTGAGGAACGCCAGAGGGAATACCCACGACGAGGAGTAACCATTTAGTCCAACCGCCTGCGTTCCATTTTGTACATAAGACGTGAACCACCGAAATAAATCGCCACGGATTCCCAAAGCATAAAGCTTCGATAGTAAAAGACAATGGTCAATGCGGTCGAAAGCCTTGCTATAATCCGTGTAAATAGTGTCTATCTGATTACCTCTATCAATATTACTCGTTAAAATTCATTAAAATTATCAGGTTCGAAACCGTAGAAAACCATGTTGTTGGAGTAAGAAATGAGGCTTTAGGAAAACACGAAGCTGATTGTATATTACACGCTCAAAAATTTGGCCAGTAGACACAGTTTAGAAATAGGCCTGTATTTTCCACTTGACTTTTGAACCTTTCTTATAGAAAGGCGTAATAAAAGCTGATTTCCATAATATAGAAGGCACTATTCTTTCACGAAGTGAACGTTGGAATATGGTTATTGGAATGGATAATTCGGCAGCACAGTTTATTAAGAAAAACGCTGGCAGCATATCAGGCCAGCGTATTTTTTATAGGATCGGGTGACAAACGAGCACACAGTCCACCTGATGGTAAGTGGTTGCTGTGACCCATAGACATCTACATCTATCTTCAATAAAGAATCAAAATGCAGATGCGTTGTCACCCGTGAGGACTAAGATGGAATGCCTCTTTTCCAGTAAAAGGGTCTCCGGTTCTCTACACTCACCATACGAAACACAGCAGCGTTAAGCTGCTATTTTACGCTGGTTCTGTGAGAGCGTGGTCCTTCCCGGTCGAGCCGATTTGTGCTACAACTATACCAGTAATATAGCTGCAGCATGGCTCTACCACGTTAAATTTTATTCAAATCTAATGATTTTAGATGTCGTTTTACTAATTGATGTGTCACTTCAATAGTGTGAATATTGCGGATGTTATCGACAACTATACTGTCAGAATGCTCGAGTAAATTAAATTGGGACTCTAGAAACGCTGATTGAAAATATAATGAGAAGAACTCGCTTATGTCAGCACAAGAGTCACTTGAATGATTAGCGTAAGTCATAGTTGTGGGGTATGAAGTACTGCCTCGATGACTTTTAACATATGACCAACTTTGGGCGCTTAGCTCTTCAATCGTGTTAATGAATTTAAAGTATCAACTTTTTCTACCTTTTGGCTCTGTCCTTTAGTAAGTAGAAAGTATATTCGTCATGTTTATTTCGTAGTTTTAAATTTTTATAATATTAAAATTTTCTTTAATCATTTTATTAAAGCCTGAATTATACCACGGGGATATTTATAGTCACGAACTTGGCGTGTCGGTATAAATTTTGTCTAAGTTGAGCAATAACACTATAGAATATTTCTACGGCACTTTCTAGGCTAACAGTATTGAGCAATGAGACCAATATTCGATAAGTTACTGCGAATGTTATCATAGTCACCCGTGCATAAGAGAATACAGTACGCTTGACTAATTTAAGTGGTTGTAATTTCAAGAAGGTAGGCCGAATTACTAATGTTTTATGATATTCCATCTGAAGCGTTTTTACAGTTATTGAATTGTTGTAAATTACAATCATAAAACTTCTATGAATTGCAACATGTTACAATTGGTGACAGACGATGAATGAAGATCAGAATCAGATAATATCAATTTAATATCGCTCATATTAAAGTCCCCGATTATGATGAATTTATCATCAGATGGCAATCAACAATACTGAAGCTTGGTTAAGAAATTATTAAGTTTAATAAAAATGAGTTGCCTTTATTTTGATCACGGAGATAAATCAAAAATGTACTATAACATTGGATTTAGTCCTTGGGTCCCAAGTCTTTAACGTTACCCACAGGTCTTCAGCACTTGATTGCCATTCCGGCACGTAGGTAGCATGGAGATTCCGACGCACTGCAATTGCTACTCCACCTCCTTTCGACTGGTGCGTTTGAGTATAGTCCCTATCTCGACGGAATACAATATACCTGTCGTCAAAATATTCACTGCTATCCATACTATATGTTAACCAAGTCTCAGTTAACATAATGATATCGTAGACATTTAAAGTCACCTTACGTAAAAATTGTTAGTTTTAGTCCGAGTCCTCTGCAGTTTTGGTAGTATATTAAAATATTATTCGTTGTTATAAATTACTAAAAAACCTATAATCATAATCATTATAATAAACTTCGTTAACACATCCCACATTTAAAACTAATGACATTTTGAATCCAACAAAAATTATAAGTACATAGTTCTGCAAGATAAAATAAGCAATGCAACGCGTAGTCTTCACTAAATTACTTATAATATTATTTTAAAAGAAGATAGTTTCAAAACAGATAAAAGTCGCAATAATTATTGAATAGGCGAGAGAAGCATATTAAATTCATAGTAGCTTAGCAAATATATGTACACATCAATGCATCATAACAACCGGAGATTTTCAAACTTACAACAACAAGTAAATACTTCACAATTAGATGAATTTAAGTAATATAAATATATCAACAAATCTTGGTTAAATCGTCTCTTTTTTATTGCAATAACCTTTGATTGCTGATCTTTTCTTGCAAATATTTTGAGTCTTTACCCAAATGAATTTGAAATCATGTTTCTGCCACGGTCTTTGGCTTTAGTCAAAAGTAATTTATTTTTACAAAGTGATCATTTACATAAATTCTGTTAGTACCAAGCAAGTCGATATCAGCAGGACACAAAGTTTTACAACAACGAGTAGCAGCAATAGAGTCTTCTTTTACGTAACGATTTAAGAAAGACACTATAATTGGCTTAAATTTGCTATATCGGGAGGAACTCTTGAAATCGATATTCATTTTATTAATTGGATACATAACCTTAGAACCTATTTTCACAATAATTTCATACAGGTTTTCATTGTCTTTCAGGAACTCCCTTTATTTGCACGTTGTTTAGCCTCAATCATTGATTTTTGTCATTGATGCTACTTTCCTTCTAAATTAGAGAACTACCTCTTACACTTTCTCCATACGTTGTACTCGATCTTCCAAATTTTGAATCTTGCTATACAGTGCACCTATAGATGCTTTTACAGTTACTTCATTTTAATGTCCTTAATATCGGTAGTAACCTCCAGCAAGGGAGAAAAAGTCAACTTAATATTAGCCAACTCTGCATAACATGTTCTAATGAAGCTGGCTTGGGCGAACTTTGCTTAGAATTGTTTCTAACTTACACGTAGGACATTTCCACGATGCTTGTCGTTCACCCAATTTGCGATATTCCGCTTCAGTAATTCCAGAACACGGATAGTCGAAGTATTTCTTGCACGAACTCCATCCAAAACGTTTTCACCACATCTGCCACACTTGTTATCCATGTTAACTGATGATAGTACTTGCCACAATTATAGTTATGACCAAAATTTTGAGAACCGTTTGTAGGGTACAACGAGTACAAGACCAATAATAGCTTATGCTTTACGTGTGCGTGCGCTTAGTACGAGACTGAGTAATAGACTCCAATCCAATAATGAACTACCGACATTAAGAACGCACCGGCAACTGGAGTGTACTACGAGCTTCAGTCTGAGAAGGAGTTATGTAGCGATGCTATCGTCGCGCATCGAGTGAGATGAACTAAAGCCTAAATAAATCACGCTATTGAAGTTCTGGAACTAAGAGTACTCCAGTATATATAGAACAGCTCTGTATTTTTTAAATAAATTCTATAATTTTCTTGTTGGAATTGAAACAAAACGGATAAAAATATTGGCTTAATATAAAATCCTTCAAAATTTTATCGAGGCCGTTTCAGTTCAAAAAACTTCATTCCAGCACGGCTCTGCTTACCTCTTTATTGATCAAGGCTTGTAGTCGAGTGATTGATGGAGGGAATTAAATTGAACCCTATTTTATGTACCCAAGGAAGCAGAAATGGCTCTAATTAATCAGCCTCGTTCAATAGTCTATCCGTCAGTCGTATTGCCCTATAATTAAAATTGACTTCTAAATAGTTCGTGAAATATGTTGCTATTATTTTTTCGGACTTGGAATGGAATTACAGTAGATTTTAAAAAAGTGCCCAAACAGAAATTATTGATTATCGTGTCTAGATGTGTTATTTTTCCCCATGTCTCTGACACTACATTCAAGCTTACCTTTGATATCAACGCAATATCCTTTCCATAATTTTTGACAGCTCCGTGGCGTAGTGGCTACCAATGAGTTGTTGCGCTGGGGGCCATGGGTTCGATCTTCTGCACGGAACAAGTATTTGTATGGCCTACAAATAATTGTTCCGGGTCTGGATGTTTGTCCTCGTGCAATTTATGTTTGTAAACTGCCTCCACGATACAGGAGAAAATCCTAGTGTGGGGGTAATGTTTTAAGAGAAATTTATTGCACAATATACATGATTGGAATTTGAAGGATAAATAGGTAGTATGATAAATAGTAGTTCACTTACTTTATAATAACTGTGACACTTGTCAACATTTTGATTATACTATTGTAAATGCGTTTTCTATGCATACATATATATATATATATATATATATATATATATATATATATATATATATATATATATATATATATATATGCATATATATTGGCATATAATATATAAGTATGTATTGACTGAAAATTACATAATTGTTCTTCGTTCCTTTTTAAATATAATTAAAAACATCAAAATTGTTGTGCGTTCTCTGTTCGGTTACCGTTACAGGACTAAACATAGGCCTACCGCATAGATTGCCTATTATTACGATATTTGCAAGCGGGTTGGCAAACGCAGTTTTATTATTTTAGTTGTTATGAGGAAGACGGTGCTGCCCATCTTCTGATTTTTTTCTCTGTCGACTCTAACGACACCGACGTGATGATATGGGGTAGTAATTATTCTTACACGGCCCTTTGTTCGAATGAGTCTCTGCTTTTTCAGCATTCATTCAATCATTACAGCCCATCAAAAGTCTCCTGCTGAACATAGGTCAAGATTGCTTCATGGGCAGGATACTTGCCATTGCTGCTAGTAGCAATATTATGGGATATTTATGAAGTATTCTCATTTGGTTGGGCTGAATAAATATATAAAGAAATATAGTAAATAAATATACATAAATATAAATGTATATATATTAAATATACTAACACAAATAATACATAAATAAATAAAAACCCAACTAATGGAAGCCCTCGGCAGGGGAGACCAAACGGCCGAGGGTTGGGGAAAGGGAAGAAAACCGGCGGACGATGCGGGCGGTGTCGAGGCACCGCCTTCTGCATTTGAGCACGGAGCGGTCCTTCACGAGTCCCAGTCGCCTCAGATGACCCGAGAGGCTGACCGGGATTAGCCCGTTCGCAGAAACGACCACAGGAATAATTTCGGTCGGCAGACCACCACATATCGATCACCTCGTGAGCCAGGTCTAGATATTTTGTCAGCTTATCTGTTTCGGCTTTCACGAGGTTCTCGTCATAAGGAATGGTAATATCGACCAAAATATCCTTGATTGTGCCCGGTCCATCAGCACAATATCAGGCTTATTCGCAGAATAGTCCTGTCTGTGATGATGGCCCGATCCCAGTAGAGCCTGGCGCGGTCATTTTCGAGCACGGCTTCCGGCAAGTACTTATAATAGAATCCTGGCTACTAGGTTGTGTCTGTGCAAATACTCAGTGTTAAGCGCCGAACAACCGGAGATGACATGCCTAAGTGACTCGCCGGATGGCGACAAGCTCGACAAATGTCGACGGCGCCATCCTTTAGGATGTATCTCCGATAATTGTTGGTCTTAATAACCTGATCCTGTATCGCACAGATAAAACCTCGGTTTCCAAAGAGGTCACCGAAACGTAGCCAGTGGAGGAGGCGACTGTGTCTACGAAAGGCTCATGTAGAGCCTTGTAGAACCTCCGTGAGCTCCTTCTCCTTCCATACGGTCTCCCGGTCGGAAATGCACTGTACTGCTGGGTCTTGCCATTGCTCGTTGGCTAAGGATAGAGTAAGCCCTTTATCACACGAAATGATGTCCCTGTAGAATGGATCATCCGATCTCGCCAGAAAGTAATTACGGAGGCTGCACACTTCGCGATTATGCATGGTGAGAGCGCTCAAAAGTCGCCCCCAGTCTGAGACTTTGTTCAACAAAGTCTCGACTTCAGACACAAGTTTGTTCCGGTACTCAGTGACGTTTTCCCGAGAAATATTGGCACGGCCGGTGTATAAAGCATCACCAGTGCTGTCGTCTGCACAGCAATGAATGTTACCAGTTTGCAACATATCATTGATATGCAGAAGAAACAGCGTTGGTGATAGCACGCAGCCTTGTGGAACACCAGCGTTAATGAAGTTTGTAATCGGAGCATGCACCGTCTACTACGACCTTGATGCTCCGATCTGCAAGAAACTTGTGATCAATTGCACAATTTCTCAGGAAGCCCATAGGAAGGAGCTTCGAAAGAAGCGCTTTGTGCCAAACCCGATCGAAGGCCTTCGCTACGTCCAAACTAACGGCCAACGCCTCTCCTTGGACTCCACTGCCTCCGCCCATCTATGTGTTTGGTAACCTAGAAGATCACCAGCTGAGCGACCTCGACGGAAACCGTACTGGCGGTCACTAATCAGCTGGTGATCCTCAAGGTACCGCATGAGCTGGCAGTTGATTACTGACGATCCGGTGATGCATCCTGTGTGACGTCATAACAGTGCGGACTTTTCATCCAGAGCGTTCAGTTCGGTCTGAGTCCACCTGAGCATGCCGAAGGTATATATGAGGACAGGCATGACCCAATTATATGCGTGTGTCTTATTCACACCCGACAAAAGACTGTTGATCACTTTTGTCGCGCGCAAAACACATCGCAAACTGACTGTTTCATATCCGCCTCATCGATACCTATGTTCTGCGACATACCCAGATATCGGTATGTTTCAGCCTGGGAAAGGGTCCTTATGTTGATGGGCATAGATAAGTCTATGCCCTCAGAGTTAGCAACCTACCCTTTCGACATGGAGGACCGCACACTTATCCGTCCCCAGCTCCATTCTAATAGAATTACTAAAATCACAAGTGATGTTTAGCAATTCCATAAGATGGGAGCGACTGGAGGCGAATAATTTGAGATCATCCATATAGAAAAGGTGGGTCACTTTTGTACCTCCTTTCCGAAGCTGAAATCCTCCGGAGTCCTCCAGTAAGGTACTGAGAGGGTTCAGGAGAGCAAAACCAGATTGGACTCAAACAATCGCCCTGGAAGATACCCCTTCTTATCCCTATGTGGTTCTCACAGCCGTCATCCGCTCGCCCAGATGACAAAGGATCGTATCCACAGCCCCATACACTGCCTGAGGAAGTCTCGAACTGTACAGTCAGCCAGCACAGCTCGAGGACCCTCTTAAGCCATGTATGAGGCACCAGTCGAATGCCTTTTGTAGTCTATCCAGGCGGCGGAGGTTCCGACGGCTACGTTTAACCACCTTGCCAATGACCGCGTCAATGAGGAGTGGTTCCTGGTTCCACGACCACCGCCCGACATCCGTTTTGAGCGCGCGACATCACCTGATTTGCGTTCAGGTGACGAGTGATTCTCGCTCAAAACGGATGTTAGTGTCTTGTATATGGTAGGTAGACAGGTTATGGGGCGGTATTTGCTCGGTCTGTGGAATCCCGGTCTTAGGAACCAAATGAGTGATCCCAGTAGTGAAGAGGCTCGGGGTGACTTTTGGTCGAGAGCCTCTTGAAACTGTCGGGCGAGCAGCGTGACACACCACGAACCCTTCAGCCAGTAGTGATGCAGTCCGTCGAGTCCCGGACTTTTCCAGTTCGGGCCCTACGGACCGCCTCAGCTACGTCATCCGGCGTTATGATGACGGGGTCCATGGGCGTAACACTCGCACACTGACTCGCCACAACTTCCGTCCAAGGGCCTCGCTGTGATTTACGGGCTCTGACCACAGGCCGCGCCAGAATGCGATAGTGTCAGCCTGATTCGGTGCTGAGCCCGTTCCACGTACCATTAGCCGCTCCAATGATTCATAGAGCCTCTTCTGATCACTCTGGAAGAGACGATTCTGGTTGAACCGTGTCGACCTCTCGGTATATCGCCGAATCCGCTTCCCCCAAGCAGCGATTCTCTGCTTCAGGTCGTCTATGCGCTCCGTCAGTTTTTGCGTTATATCCGGCTGGGACAAACTGATATTTGTCCCAGCAAACGCCATCCTGACGGTGCGCACAATTCTCGGCCTATTATTGCCCGACCTGAAGCTTATCAGTCTGCCGATGAGGGCCCTTGCCTTTGCGATACGGTCCTCAATCCTTCTTCTCCAGGCTGGGATAGCCCTAATTTGCCCAGCAGCACGTCCAGACGTGGAAGTTTGCACCAACAATACGGCAAACTGCCAATGCGGCGCCAAAGAGTATTGAGTCCGTATCGCAAAGGTCCCGCTGGTTTCCAAAAGGTTGCCAGCAATGGGTTCAGGGCCGTCACGACATCCCGATTCCGCTTGCTTAGGGTTATGCGTGGGAGTCGCGGTCGATTTTCGAGGGCGTACAGCGCGTTTCACAATCGCCTCCTCCAATTTACTCCTCATCTGCTCTAGTTCTTGGGTGACCATTCCATCATCGCCTGAATCAACCAAAGCGGGAAGATCCATGGCGGCTTCCACATATGGCTGCTGGTCTATGGCCTTAGGGCCGCATCCCAGCTATAGCTGGTTCATTCGATGAGGGAATAGCCTCACGCCGTAGTCGTTCGAGTTCGGCATCATCAAATATTTTCGAGCGTATGATGTACCGAACTCGGTCTGCCAGGTTTTGCTCTGTGACGGGAACAGACGGCTCCAGCTCAGCAAAAAGCGGTGCATACGAGCCCGATACGCTGTTCCTCCAGTTTCTTCCCTTTCGCCCTATAGTACGCCCGCAATGCGTTTATGTTCATATATTTTGTCCAACGCATGCGGCGTACTCACCAGCGGCGGGTGCCGCTTGCCGAGTCCGAGAGGACCCTGCCGACACCAAGCCATCTGGTGGGGATGATGGATGCGAGGACTGCTAGGTGGTCGTGCAGCACTCGCGCTCGGCTGGCGGCCCGCATGCTGTCGCGTCAGCGCCAGCTCCAGACGCGCCCGGCGACCCCAGGCAGCGGCCCTATGCGCTTTCTTTTCTTTTCCATCATCCATAAAAATAAAAATGGGCGTCAATTAACGGAGACATGGCCCATACCGTTTAATAGTGTATATTATTAATATTATTATTATTATTATTATTATTGTAATATATACCTACATTATAGTAGCTGAAGTTATATTATTATTATTGAAATGTTATTTGGAAGATTCTCTCATGTTTCCGTTTCCCTTTGTTGCCTCTTACGACATCTACAAGATGATAATTGTAACAAATCGAAATCTAATTATATAACAACAATTGCGGTTGTGTAGTTTTAAATGTATGAGGTATATACGTTATACACGCACATTAGGTACGGTAATAATTTTACAAGAAATTATGAGCTTTTCCCAAAGTTGACAAAGTGTAAAAAACAATAGTTTGCTTAATAAATTTATCATGCATATTGCGGAAATAGTGTGATGGTTAAATAAACAACTATCCAGTTATATATTATATAGAATAGAATAGAATAGAATAGAAAATAATATTTTTAATTCAATAAAGTTTATGACATAATACTAACTGAAAGTCCTTTTTAATTTACCACTGGTTCGGAAAATACCCCTGTCCTGGGAAGAACCAGCAAGAAACCCAGCGGGACTTTTTTTTAAGTTTGAGTTTGAAAATTAAAGAGGTATCATCAGCAAATAATACTATATCGTGATTGTCTCCTACAAGATAAGGTAATTGAAATAGACTAAGAACAGGAATGGGCCAAGAATCAAACTCCGAGGAATGCCTATTAATACTACTGTGGCGGCGCTGTCATCACGTCACAGGCGAAAATGCATCGAAGAATAAATTGCGCTATCAAAGTTCCGAAGTAAAAGCAGTATATAAAGAATAGCTCCGAACTACCACTCGGAGCGTTGGCCGCCTCCGGCTGAAGTCCTTGCTCGGCGGAGATTTTCCTTCCACCGGCTACACTACTGATCCGGAGGAACCTTTACCATTGATAACGACTTTTGAGTTCTCTTATTTAAATATGAAATAATAAATCTAAGCGCAATATTTTGACACCGTAATGTTGTAGTTTCCTGATTAATATCTCATGATGAACACAATCGAAAGCCTTGAAAAGATCAAAAAATATCTAAATCATCTTAAACTCTGTCAGGCATTAAAAATATATTTCACAAACTTAATTCTGCGTAAATCGTTGAGCGACCCTTGTGAAACCAAATTGATTTTAATGGAGTAATTTATTTAATATTAAAAAAACAATTAATCTAAAATTATCTTTACAAAATTTTTCTGAGAACTGGTAGTACGAATAGGTCTAAAATTAGCGGGGTCCAATGTACTACCAGACTTAAATAAATATATAACTTTGCTATGTTTCATTAAATCAGGAAACACACCAGATTCGTATATATGGAAATGGAACCAGTTGTCCACAGTGATCTGAACCTACTTTTTGAATTAT
The DNA here is from genome assembly GCA_029286625.1 of Parnassius orleans. Lineage (NCBI taxonomy): Eukaryota > Metazoa > Arthropoda > Insecta > Lepidoptera > Papilionidae > Parnassius > Parnassius orleans. Next base: position 6,271 of record JAGSMP010001063.1, on the reverse strand, counting down.
GAATTTCTTGATTGTTACAACATCTGTAAAATTTTATCAATACAAGTTGCACTACACCCTGCAATACATGTAGTTTTAAAGAATAAATTAACAAGATTGTATGATTTGAACAGTGAGTAATTTAATACTGATGGAAGAAGCTTCCAGGAGATTGATATTAAAGTCTCCACATACTACAAGAGATTTATTCTGTTTATTAAGCTTAACTTAAACTTCTGTCATAATTTTTCAAAGGTCTGTAAACACTGACAAGTTGCTGCATGAAGCGCTTTGATAGTTGGCGAGAGGTGTTCGACAACGTATAGGTTTTTATCACTATAGGTTAAGCCGGTCACCAATCGTGGGTGCCTTCCTGTTATACGTTATAGCAGCAGCCAAAAACTCGTCAAGAATTCGAGGTGAACTAAAACGAACCAAAATTGATCTTGGGCGGGATTATCTTAGTGAAGCTTGGCGATCCTCGTGCATAAGTGTATATCTTTTTCGTTGATCTTGCTATTGACTGTAGATATAATTTGCTTCATCACAGTATATTGGTTTCGCCCTTATGCGTTCAGGTCATTTACAGCTTGCTGCGTTAAGTCCAGATAGAATCTTGTCCGTTTTGATGACAACTCCTTGCACAACTCCTCGTATTTTGCTGCCGCATGTGTATGGAATAAAATTCTATTGTGTTATAGGTATAATACCTTCTCAGTAATCTTAATTACATATACGCTATAGTAGTCACGAATGGTTTGAAGTTCCTCATGCAACTCTTTAGAATTTGCGTTAATTTTTTCATTAAGTTTTTGATTAGAATTGCATAAGGCGGTGCCGATTTATTCTCTCACTATAGAACAGATGTCCTCCAGAGTGAATCCTTGAGACACCTTATCCCTCTGAAAGATGTCCTTTTTCCTATTATATTAATGCTTTCCGCCACTCCCTCAATTGCGTGCACTATCCCGTCACCACTAATCCCAGCACCACTACTCCCAACACCACTACACTAGGAAAACACACCACCATGACAATACGACACGTGTTCGCCTCTACACGAGGCATCCTCAGGCGATGTAGACTCTTCTTTGACTTAGCGGTCAGCCACCGCAGAGTCTACATCGCCTGAGATGCCTGTGAGGCAACACGTCGTAGTCATCGCAGTGTGCTCAGCTGGTGGTGGAGAGTGTTGGGAGTGACTGGGAATGAGATAGTATGCCTGTGCTAAATAGGCTACAACCTGATAATGGATATATTCTGCATGTTTCTAACACAACTTCTTGTCAGAAGAATTTGTCGACAGCAACATTCAAATTTCAACCTGCTCGCTTGCACTTGATTTATTTAAAACAATTCTTCGATTGATATACATACCTCAACACTCTGACAATTACATTCACTTCAAAATACTTAAGTTATGGAACGTACCCAACGTTCCATAACTTGGTGCAAAACAAAAGCAGAATAATTACGGCTTCTACTTCGATAACTAGTAAAAACTCGACTAAATAAAATTGTAGCACCAAAATTTATTAACACTTTAACAGCCGTACACGTACTGAGTACGGGCAGTGTCGATCAACTCGGGACGCCGATCACGTACTCCGTACGGGTTTGACTTTCCTATCGTCTGTTTAAAAATTACGTTCCCGGTGCGTGATTGGCGTATAACCCCGGTGTAGAATGACTCTTTAGCTACACCCACATGTATGTATCACCGACGGGAGGTGCGGGGTGGAGGCAGGACAAGCAATCTTTCAGCGCGCGTCGCCAGTGCTCCCACGCCACCAACGTGAGAGCACGTCCTTGCATTTTGGCGCGAAATGGCTTCCGCTCGACGTAGTTGGCGTCTCGATTCTAAAGAAATTTTTGATGTTTTGGTAAATGATGTTGACTCAGACATTGAGGAAGACCCGGAAATTCAAATTGAAGGTAAATTATTGTATTTTATTATTGTATTTTTATTCGAATATACCTTTTTTGCGAAGTCTAGATTTTTATTGGTGTTTTCTCTCTCCAGAGGTAATTCAAGACTTACATGAGGTGGTTTCGGTCCAAGATCATGAAAATGATGATGCTGACATGTCAGAGAACGTATCTGAACCAGAACAGGGTCGAAGTCGAGGTCGCTCGAGACCTACACTTCGAGGCAGAACGAGATCGCGCGGACGCGTTCGGTCAGGGGCGCGCTCGACTACCCGCTGCAGCAGCGGCAGACATGCATCAACTTCTATCAGGGAAATGGATGAAGCTAATGGATGGTCATACGAAGCAGTGCAGCAGCCGCCGGAAAATCCAGTATTTCAAGAAATATCTCGCGTATTAGCCCCGATTGATGAAAATTCGTCACTGTTCGATTGTTTCTCAATTTTTTTTCCTGATTCTTTTTGGAAATTGCTCAAGACTGAAACAAATCGTTATGCAGCTCAAATGAAGGCTAAACAAACGCGACAAGGTATCCTGAAACCTGGCACTATGCTTTATCAATGGAAACCAGTCACGAAACAGGAACTGAAAACATTTTTTTCCGTAGTGATTCATATGACACTCGTTCAAAAAGAAAGTTTTGATTCTTACTGGTCAACTCGTGAAATAATAGAAACTTCATTCGCCAGAAAGCACATGAATAGGAACCGATTCAGAGCTATTTACAGCTGTCTTCATTTGAACGACAACTCAAATTATAAACCGTAATGATCCAGAATACGATGCTTTTTCAAACTCAGACCGTATTTCGATGAACTGTGTTTTGTGAGAACAGTTTTATCCCAATGAAAACTTGACGATTGATGAGGGCACTTGTGGATTTAGGGGTCGAGTGCACTTCAGAGTTTACAATAAAGATAAGCCCGATAAATACGGTATGAAAGTCTACATGCTATGTGACGCGGAAACGGGCTACATACTACGCATGGTTCCTATGTTGGCGACTCAAAATCTGTCGAGACTATTATCGCTGAATTGAGTGAACCATATTTTAGTGGTACACCATTTATATGGATCGTTTTTACGAGTCCGACAATTGCGGACTTGCTTTGGCTGAAAGAAACTCGCACTGTAGGCACAGTGATGGCGAATCGTCGTGGTCTGCCACAGGTTTGGCGACAACAACCGTTGGAAAAAGCTGAAATGGCTTTTTGTCACCGCGGCAATCTAACTGCCTGTAAATGGAAAGATAAGCGTGATGTACTTATGCTCGACGAAACACGGAGCTAGCTGGACGAGGTGGATACAAAAGCCAAGGTGTGGGCGTAACCAAAAGGTGAAACCAGACTGCATCCTCGACTATAACCACTACAAAATTGGCGTAGATCTCAATGACCAATATGTATCCTATTATTCGTTGAATAGGAAAAGTATGAAATGGTGGAAAAAAATGTTTTTTAATTTAGTAGCGCGTTCTCTGGTAAACGCTTACATTTTGTACAATAAATCCAGAGAACAACGACGCCGCCTGCGATTCTCGCAGTTTCTGATGGACTCTGGGGAACAACTGGTGGAAACTGCATCAGATGCTGAAACAGGACCCTCCATGGTCCACATGCTGTCGGGACAAGCACGAGGCTCGTCGGTAGGCACTTCATAGAGATTCCAAGCTCGGAAAAAGGAGAAAGTCGCACGAGTTTGCAAAAGTGTAAACATTTCAAAAAAGAAACCGGAAAAGGGGGCGCAAAGAGACCATTTATTACTGCCCAGACTGCAATGTTCCTTTGTGCTACTATCCCTGCTTCAAAATGTTCCACACAAAAATTACGTTCTTTAGTTATCAAGTATGTAAGAATGTTTATGTTGGGTTTTTTTTTTTCGCTTGTGACCTCTTTTGTTAATTTTTATAAATATTTTTCATTATTTTAATGTTTTTACTTCTTCCTTTAAAATATAAAGAACAATAGTACATATAAAAGAAGAATAATATACATATCACAAATAGTTTTTATTTTATGAGTCATAGAATATCGGCAAAAATCACCAGCGTACCAGGAACGGCCACCTTTATAACGGTCGGCTGTTAAAGTGTTAACCTAATTTGATAATAAAACACACTTAGATCAGGCTTACTTTAGATTGACCCATATTCTTGTTATTCAAAAATTATTCTTAGTCAGCAACACGTCTAGTTCACGCAATGTACACTGCGTTGTGTGTCTTGTGTGTCTTACGGTCATTCCACCACAACATAATGTTAAATCGGTTACCTACTTATGATTTATTCATTCATGACAGCCTTATAAAGGTTTACTACCCATATGCCAAATATATTATCAGGCCAGAAACCCGATCTTCGATTTTCGATTTTTAGGGTGGGTAAATATATACCCACCCTAAAATATCCACCCAATAAACCTGACAGATTAGCAACCGGCAATCCGCCCGAACTCGATGATTCGATACGATGGTCATGTTATCGCAGTACTGGGGATGTGTCTGAACGATTTCTCAAATGACCGCCAGAAGACAACCCAATATCACAGCGATGCAACTAATAAAGGCTCCAGGAGGACCAACAGCTGCCGATGAGCGACAAACCGTGCGAAGGAGGTTGCATGAAGTTGGTCTTCATGTCGTGAGACCGCTATGTGTTCCAGAATTGCGACGTAGCAATCGCGGTCGACGCCTCGTGGGCTCTGGAGCATTTACCATGGAGTGACGAACAATGGTCTTTGGTGCTATCCACCGATGAGTCCCGGTTTGGGTTTTATCTGGATTCACGAAGAACACGCGTTCGGAGAACTCAGGAGAGTTAGCCATCTACGGCACCCTCAGGAGGTCCACTCATACCAGGCGAGACAATCATGGTGTGGGCAGGAATCCGTCTGGGACGAAACCAGCTCGTTTGGATCCAAGGTAGCATGACTGCAAAAAATGCGACGAGGAGAAGAGCCTGTTATTGTCCCACAGAATCCAAATGGGCAGGAATTTCTACTCATCTACGCGGCCTATGTTCAGCAGTGGACGGTGACGGGCTGTAATATGCCGTATAAATAATGTTGAAGTTTATTTACGTCATTGCTACGTTATTATATTATAATATCTCGCCACCTCTTTTGAAACATAATTAAAACTATTAAACTGACATCAGAGAGACTCAGGTTACTTCTCGGCAGCCGCTCGTTAATTTATTAACTTGTCTTTGATCTTTGAAATCTGTTGAAATAACAAGATCTTTAATGATTTGCCTAAGCTTAATTAATAAGTACAACAAGGGGGCTATTTTCAATGAGCATTCCCTCCAGTCCAATCTTTGGGGAGGCCTACATTCAGCAGTGGATATTGATAGGCTGAAAAAAAGTAGAAGAAGGTTCCCTCCCAACCATGTTGATGGTAGATTGAGCAGAGATAAATATTTTATGAAAAGTTACACCTCCATGTCCTCCATGTTCTCCAGCCTGAATTTCAGTCACGGCAATCTCTTTCAACGAAGACGGCGCCCGGCGCGAACACGGGTGCATACTCTATTTCCTCCTTCTCATAGTCCGGTGGGCCGGCAAAACAACACGACAGGAGAAAGATCAGGCGCAGGATCTACATCTTTACGTAATTTACGAGGCACGAGGGTAAAACATAGCCAGCTTCCTGATTCCAAGCTGCTACTATGAGTTTATTTACTTGAGGACTGTAAGTTAATTTGTCACTTCAGTTTATAAAAATGTGGTTTTATTTAAAATATTTTGTTGTTGTTAATGACTCCCATATATAATATAAATTATATAGGGAGTCAATACAACAACTTCGTACATATAAATATAGAAAGTTGTTTGACGAAAATCAAACTAGTCGCGTGATCACTAGTGACCCAAATAAATAGTTGAAAATAGAGTGTTAAAAATAAAAACAAAGTATGTATTATCAAAATATTAAAACTCTTTATTTTAATTAGTTCTAAGAAACTAAAATATAATTTTGATTTAAAAAAAAATAACAAAACTTCTAATCTCTCTTTTAAACGACAAATTTTGGCGTAACTGAGATCAACGTTTAAAATATTAATCTGATTCATCAGCAGATTCTTCTAATCTGCATCCGATGCAGTATACCATAAAGTGTTGTTGAGAAATAAATTTACCACACTTATTGCATTTGCCGATTTTTTTGTTGAAGTAGGAATGCACACTGTTGAATGCTACATTCCCTGATCTTACAAGTTCTACCGTTAATTTCTGCAAAAAAATCCGCCTTATGTGTGTGTGTTACTTTTATCAGTATTCAGAATTACTGATAGCATTAGCAGAGCCAGTAACATTTTGCTAATCGTCGGACCATTTGCCAGCCATTGCAGTATATCTCTTCC